>CAUYRT010083734.1:0-10196 GCA_963574885.1 Lepilemur ruficaudatus | reverse complement strand
GTGGAATGGGTAGGGGAGCAGGTTGTGCTGCCTCCCAGTAAAGGAGGAGTCGGGGTGCCCAGCTATTGATGACTCACTTGCTGCTCCTTCTAGAACATGGGTACCGAGCATCTCCAGTCCTCAGTTTCAGACCTTGCCTGCCATTCCAGGAAAACTGGGGAAGTCCCACCAACATCATCTGGCACCTTCCTGTGGGGTTTAGGTCCCGACTAGAGATGAAGGCTGGGAAGCCCCTCGCTCAGCCCTGGGCTCAGACACCTGCTAGCCTTTACTATCACCTTGATCACATATAGGCTAATGGTGTCACAGACAGGGCTGGGGATAGTTTCTAAGTTTGGGCACAGAGGCAGACCCTGAGAAAAAGATTTGGGTGCAAGTAATTCTGTGAAATGGGCAGGAAAGGCAGCCCATACAGGGGGCACTATTAGGCCAGTTACCCTTGTGGGCACCTGGAGCTTAGTCCTGCTGGGGAATGCTGGGCATCAGAGTAGAACACGTGCCCCAGAATTACGCTGTCTAAGTGACGAGGGCACTGGGGTATTTGTCCATCAACTCCTGTGAGTTACAGATGGAAGGCTCCTCCAAGGGGTGTTAATTTTCTGGCACTTTCAGCCTGCTGTCTGGCCTTCTGTAGCTCAGGAAAGAAAGCTCTCAGGTGCAGAGACGCAGATGCACAGGTGGAAGGCACCTGGAGCTCCCTGCAGTGGTGAGGCCCCAAGGAGATGGGCAGGATGCCTACAGAACCCACCGTAGATGGTTATCATCTGCACTTGACAGATGGGGAAGCTGAGAAGCGAAGGGAGAGCCCCAAATCATACGGCAAGTTTGTGACAAATGGAGGGCCAGAGCTCAGAACTTGTGGTTCCAGTGTCTGCCATTATTTTTAAACCTGCTGTTATGGGTCTCCTGGGTATAGGAGGACCTGCCGTAGGTGTTCCATGGGCTGACTCCAGTTGCTCCCCCTGCCCATCTGCTGCATTCTTCCCCGGAGGACTCCCCACTTCCTGGGTTGTCCAGAGCCCAGAGGACAGAGCCATAGCAGGGGGAAGGGAAGCCTGCAGGACATGCATGTGTGGCAAGGCTTGGATTCCTTACCAAGTGCCTACGGGAGGCTCACAGAGCCTGGGGTGGAGGGTGAGCAGGAGACAGAGTGGGGCTGGGAGCTGGCAGGTGGTCAACAGCTCAAGCTGTGGGGGAAGGTGTGCTGAGCAGGGCCAGAGACAGAACAGGACAGAGTCAGCATGGCGGGCACACAAGAGGACAGCAAGGTGGGCTCCCCTGACCCTTGCGCTGGTTACTTGGGACCTGGGACCCTTTGCATAGCTGGGAGCAGATGTCCTAGGCCTCAGCACCGAGGGCTGTGTGTGTTCAGAACTGAGCATGAACCAAGCTCTCAGTTGTTTGTTCATCTAGGAATTACTTCCGGGGGCCCAGTACGTCCCAGCCATTGTGCCAACCATCTTTAGGGACACATGGGGGAATCAGACTACTGGCTGCTCTCAGAACCACTGGGTTCTGTAGAGAGAATAGGGCAGCTTCCTCCATTCTACATCGAGTCCTGAGTTGGATGGTGGAAGACAGCACAGCCCTCGGGGAGGGTGGAAAACAGTTTTGTGCCCAGTGTTTGATACCCGAGAGGGGATGGAGGTGGCTCCGCCTGATTGGCCCAGCAGAACCTCAGTGCTTGAGGGTAGATACCAAGGGCTGCAGGGTCCAGCCCCTGCCACTCCCACCCCATTCTTAACCCCAGCCTGCGGTAGCTCATTAGCAAAGATGACTGCATTAGTCCCCTCCTTGTGCCCTCATCCTCTGCAATGTGACTTTGCCATTCCTCCTCGTCTGGAGGTGGAGTCCTTTCCCCACCCCTTGAATCTGGGCTGGTGCATTAGTCAGGGTTCTCTGGAGAAATAGAACCGACAGGATGTATATATATATATAGAGAGAGTGATTTATTTTAAGAAATTAGCTCACGTAATTGTGGAGGCTTGGCAAGTCCAAAATTCATAGCGTAGGCTGGCAGGCTGGAGACCCAGGGAAGAGTTTCAGGATGCATTCAGTCTGCTGGAGGACCCCTCTTGCTGAACGGGGGTCACTCTTTGCTCTGTGCAGGCCTTCAACAGACTGGATGAGGCCCAGCCACTTCACTCAAAGTACACTGATTTAAATGTTAACGTCATCCGAAAGATACCTTCATGGAAATATCCAGAATAATGTTGGACCAAATACCTGGGCACTGTTGCCCAGCTAAGTTGACACAAAATTGACCATCATGGCTGGCTGTCACTTGTTTTGGGCCATAGAATGGGGTGATGCCATTAGCCCCCAAGAGGCCTTGGTCAGTTCCACTCGCTCTCTTGGAATTCTGTTCAGTCACCATGGGGACAATCTTGGGCTAGCTCCTGGAAGATGGGGGACTCAGTGGGACAGAGATGAGATGTGCCAGCTGACTCTAGTCCCAGCCAAACTGGCAGCTTAGTGCATATACATGGGGGAGCACAGTAAGATCAAATTTTCTGGCAGAGCTCAGCCCAAATTGCTCATCTGCAGAACCGTGAGCTAAGTCAATGGTTGACGTTTTAGGCCACTGAGTTTTGGCCTGGTTTGTTACACAGCAAAGGGTAACTGATGCACAGCCCAGCTTCTGCAGTACCCCCAGGATAGGTATCCTATTGGCCTGCCACCTCAGCTGTTGGAGAAGGTACAGCAAACAGAGGGGAAATTTCAGGTTCTCACAATGGATTGATGGCATGCATGTAGACACTCTTCCATTTTGATATTTCAATATAGCTTTGCCCAAGCACAGTCTGGCGTGGTGGTCTCCCTCGGTAATATGCCAGAGCAGAGGGAGGCGGATGGCTGGCAACCAGCAAGGCTGCATACTGGGGGTGGAGGGAAGCTGAGGGTGGTGTCCTGGAGACCACCTCTGTGGGCCTGGGGGAGTTTCAGGGATGGATCATAGGATGGAGGACAGGAAAAGAACTTGGGAGGCAACAAACCTGGGTCAACTTCTGCTTCTGTTGCTCGTTGGGCCTGTGTCCCGGAACGAATAACTTCACCATTCAGAGCCTCAGATTTTCCAGGGGCAGAGTTAGGTTTTGTGGGGCCTGAAGCTGATACAATTTGGGAGCCCTCTTTAAGCAGAAGAATAAAAACTGCGATTTCAAAATTGTAGGGCTTTGGAAGGGGCCCTTGCAAGTGAGCTTACGCTTCATTAGTTTTGCAGTAAATTGCTCCTGGCTTTCTCTCTAGCAAAACGGGAGAGTGAATACTGTTGGAGCAGAGTTGTTTAGAAGGTCAAATGAATGCACCATACATAGTGGGGGGTCCCGTGGGTGGGACTTGGCAGGACGGTAGCTTTGCAGAGGGGCAAGGGCTCAAACGGCAGCTGGTGGGTGGGCTCCTGGTGGGGAGACAGGGTGCAATGAGGAGTGCAATGGAGAAGGATGGTGGGGTGCCGGAGTTCCTACCTGCTCCCGTGACTGCCCCTGAGGCTTGTAGGGAGGGCTTGTAGGCAGAAGCAGGAGCTGATTTCCTGAGGGTCTTTGTGAGGTTCTGGGGCCAAAGCAAGGTTGTGGCAGGGTTCTGAACATAAAATTGGGAAGAAGGGTATGTCTCCCTGGAGTGAGAGGCTGAAATGAGGATTCCTGAGTGAGTGATTTATTGAGTGCGTGCTCTTAGGGACACATGAAAGGTAGGGAAAGAAGCAGGCCAGGGTAGGGGGGATGCTGAGCAAGATGTGGTCCCAGCTGGGCTCTAATTTCAGCCTGATCCCTGGGAGCTCTGGCGCGTGGATGGACCACAGAGCTGCCCCCTTTGTGGTAAGCAGGGCAGGCTTTTGCACCTCTGTGTCAATCAGTTCTTGGGAGGAGGGTGGGGAGTGTGAGTGTAACCTCCCAGAGTCACTCATCAGCCAAAGGCAGGTCTCAGAACCGGGCAGCGCTTATGCACAGCCCAGGAGAGGGGATCTGGGCAGGGCGACAACAGAATCTACTATAAGGTTCCTTCCCCCATTTCTGCATGATACACAGTCCTACTATGGTCTAGGGTTGCTGACTTGGGGTGTGCAGGGAGATGAATGGGTGGAATTCGGGAGGGACCACAGTCCTGGTCTTCAGGGCACTGTGACAGGGGCAGTGGTGAGGTGCTGCCCCCAAGTGGCTTCTAAGAACTTGGTTTTCTAGGAGGGGACCTGTGCTAAGCTACTGTGAGACATCCTAGGGACCTTCAGAAATAAATGGGACAAGTTGAGGGGCACTGGAGCACCTGTCATCTACTGGTGGGGGCAAAAGCCCATGAAGCGTGTGCCTTTCCTGTTACTACAACCTCATCTGTGTCCATGGGATAGTGAGGCCTGGAGGAGCTCAGCGCACACATGGGAAACAGCTTTGTCAACTCTAAAGTGTGGGCTGATTTCCAAGGCACGTACCTGATCAGCTGGGAAGTAGCTCCCTACCCTGTGGAAGAACCAGAGACTCACGCTAACTCTAGCCATGGCTTACTGGTTGGTTCGTGAAAAAGGGAGCCAGGCAGGAGGGGATGGCAGTTCGGTGCAACTGGGTTCTGCAGTCTGTCACGTCCTATAACCAAAGGCAACGTTACTTGTCTTTGGTGAGATGGGTCATAGAAAAAAAGCAACTAGAACTTGCCTGTGGTATAGGTGTGAAGTGGTACAAGGAAGAGGGAGTCATTGGGGCCATCTTGGAGGTTGGTGGCCACAGGGGTTAATGCAGCCATGCACACACACACACACACACACACACACATACTTGGAACCTTGAGATTCTGGTGCATTGAGTCTTGAGTACCCCTGGGGGATCTATGTGGGGTTTCCAGTTCCAGTGGAGTCGTAACAGCAGCAGCGACTACAAAAGACCGCAGTGCTCAGCAAGACGCTGTGCAGAGGAGCAGTGGGAGGGACTAATTAACCTCGATGATGGGGTCTCCCTTGATGACGAGGTCTCCATTCTTATATACCCTGGTACAGGGGGCCAGGACCCTCAAGGCAGCCCCTCAGCTAGTGCATCAAGATCCAAATGAAGAGTGGATGTAGAAACATTCTGATGAAGAGGAATCTCCAAGCCTGAGGGCTTATCCTTTCTTCATCCTGGAGTCTGCCTCCAGGGCAGGCAGTGTGTGATGGGTCTCCCCTGTTCCATGAGGCCAGGGCAATGACAGTTGCCAAAGTGTGGTCACATGAGTCCTCTCTTGCCTTCCAGGTCAGGGAGCAGGATTCGCCCTGCACTGGTTATGTGCTTTATAAATAGGTCACTCCAGCGGAGCTTGCAGAGAGTTTTGATTGCTGAGCGTATAGGTCCTCAGACCCCAATCCTTCTCCTCCTACCCTACCAGCCCAGCTTCAAGTCTGGGAGTCTTGTAGGCGTGGGAATGTACCCTCTTCCCATCTCTCTGGGCTGTGCTTGGGGATTGAGGCAGGGAGGCAAGACATATCTTGCAGTCCCCGAAGGCTGCCTGTCCTTCCATAAAGGGATTTTTGGACCCTCCGTAAATGGATTTGGAACGAATACAGAAACTTAAGGACCTCCCTTCTTTTTCATCACCAAAGCCCTCCTTTCTGAGCTGGGACAGGTGAAGAGATGAAAGAGGCACTCACGCTTTAAAGGGGAAGCCAGGTTTGCAGCGCGGTGCAAATTGCATGCAAATCGACCTGCAAAGGCTTGGGACCCAGGGGCAGCGGGCTTGGATGAACCAGAGGGTTTTCCTGCCAGTTTGCCCAGCCCTGAATCATGGTTCCCTGCTGGATGTGAGAAGAGGCGCTACAGCTCCAGAATTTCTATAAAGGAGGCGCTGGGGAGGGGGGCGCAATCTGGCTGGGAAGGTGGGAGGCTGTGCAGAGTCACCCAACTGCCTGGGAGCCACACACTTTTTGTTGATTATACATTTATTGGAGGATGGCATTGAGTCTCAGTTTTCTCTGTCATCTGTTAATGTGACAGTCGGAATCTATGTGGCTTTAACAACCCCCCTACCTACCCAATTCTTTGACTACCTCTTTCTGACTCTGACTTGATCATCTGTTTTGGAATTTTTTTTTTTTTTTTTTTTTTTTCTGAGAGAGTCTCACTCTGTTGCCTGGGCTAGAGTGCAGTGGCATCATCATGGCTCACTGCAACCTTAAATTCTTGGGCTCAGCCAGCTAATTTTTTTCTGTTTTTAGTAGAGATGGGGTCTCGCTCTTGCTTAGGCTGGTCTGGAACTCCTGAGCTCAAGTGTTCCTCCTGCCTTGGCCTCCCAGAGTGCTAGCATTACAGGGGTGAGCCTACCCTTGTGCTTCCCATGCAATCTGTCTCTAAGTCCTGAGTCCTCTTGTCACAAAGCTCTCATATGACACCTTGACCATTTCAATGGCCCCTAGCTGGTCTTCCTGCTCCCTCTCTTGCTACGCTCCCACCTCTGTCCTCAACTCCTCCAATTTGCACCGAGAAGTCAGGGTTATTTGTGTCAGGTTATCCATTTTGATGCAATAATCTAGCTGTGGGACACTGGGAAATTTGCTGTCCCCTCTGAGCCTTAGTCCCCCCCACAGCCCCCGCCATTGGTCAAAGTGGGTCTAGAGACTTGCCAAAGGCCAGCACAGATCAGTTTCTGGAGTGTCATAGCCCCAAGGGGCTGGCTATGTTCTGGATAGAGAACTACCCCACAGTGGGGTGGAGGACACCCTATGATCCAGGAACCAACCGTGTAAGCAGTTCCCCGAATCCTGCTCCTCCTCGGAGCTTTCAGCTTCCAGGTGTCTGCAGGCTGCCTGCCACTTCCTGTCACCAAGAAGGAAAATGTGTTTGCAAGCCATAGCTGAAACTCATGTCTTTTCTGGTGCCTCTCCTCTTCTCCCCACATGAATTCCAATTTATTGATTTTTGTGGATTATGATTTTGGTGTCATGTGTAAGAACTCTTCACTAAGCCCTGGGTCCTGATGATTTTCTCCTATGTTTTCTTCTAAATGTTTTATAGTTTTAGGTTTTACGTTAAAATCTATGATCCATTCTGAGTTACTGTTTGTATAAAGGGTGAGGTGTAGGTCTAGGTTCATATTTTTGCCTGTGAATATCCAATTGTCTTTCTCCATTGAATAGTTTTTGCACTTCTGTCAGGTATCAGTTGCCTGTTCTTGTTCGGGGCCATTTATGGGTTCTTTATTCTGTTCCATTGATCTATGTGTCTAGCCCTTTACAAATAACACACTGTCTTGATTACTGTGGCTATATAGTAGGCCTTAATATTGAGTAGAGTGATTCCTCTCAGTGTATTACTCTTTTTCAAAATTATTAGAGCCTTTTCATATACATTCTATTTATTTATTTAGAGATAGGGTCTCACTCTGTCACCCAGGCTGGAGCGCAGTGGCAGAATCATAGCTCACTGTGGCCTTGAACTCCTGGGCTCAAGCAATCTTCTTGACTCAGCCTTCCGAGTAGCCAGGACCACAGGTGAATTCCACCATGCCTGGCTAATTTTTTTATGTTTTTGTAGAGATGGGGTCTCCCTATGTTGCTCAGGCTGGTCTCAAACTCCTGGCCTTAAGCAATCTTCCCACTCTGGCCTCCCAAACTGCTAGGATTACAGATGTGAGCCAGCACACCCAGCCTCCACATACATTTTTGAATAATCTTGTCTATGTAAAAATATTGCTGGGATTTCGATAGGAATTGTGTTAAATTTATGTATCAATTTTGGGAGAATTGACTTTTTTACTATACTGAGTCTTCAAATCCATGAACACATTATGTCTTTCTATTTGTTTAGATTTTCTTTGATTTCTTCTTTAATTAGTGTTTTGTAGTTTTCAGTATACAAGTCCCGTACATGTTTTGTTAAATTTACACTTGAATATCTCACTTATTTTGAGCAATTATAAATGATATTGTATTTTAAATTTGTTTTCCACGTGTTCATTGCTAGTATATAGAAATATAATTGATCTTTGTGTCCTGTTACCTTGCTGAATTTGCTTATTAGTTCTAGATTTTTCTGTAGATTCCTTGGGATTTTCTATATAGACAATTGTGTAATATGTAAACAGAGGACAGTTTTATTTTCTCTTTTCCAGTCTGTATATGATTTATTTCCTTTCCTTGCCTTTTTGTGCTGTCTAGATCTTCCAGTGCTATGTTGAATGGCAATGGTGAGAAAAGGCATCCTTGCCCTGTTCCTGATCTTATCAGAAACACATTGTCTTTCACCATTAAATAAGAACTAGTTGTAAGTTTTTTGTAGCTGTTCTTTATCAAGTTGAAGAAATTCCCTCTGAAGCTTAGTAATAGAGATAATTTCTTCAACTTAATGGATGTTGGGTTTTGTCAAATGCCTTGTCTGCATTAATTGATACGATTTTTCTTCTTTAACCTACTGATATGATGAATTACACTGATTGATTTTCAAACACTGAACCAGCCATTCGTACCTGTAATAAACTCTACTTGGTCATGGTATATATACATGGTGTATATATATCTTTTTATATATTTCTGAATTCCATTTGTTAATATTTTGTTAAGGATATTTTTATCCATATTCATGAGGGATATTGGTCTATAGTTTCTTTTTAATACTGTCTTTGTCTGGTTTGGTATTAGAGTAAAATTGGCTCCATAAAATGAATTAGGAAACATTCTTTCCTTTTATATTTTCTGGGAGAGATTGTGTAGAACCAGTGTTAATTCCCCTTTAAACATTTGGTAGAATTCTCCAGTGAAATCACTGGACTTGTAGATTTCTGTTTTTTGGAGTTTTAAAATTATGAATTCAATTTCCTTAATAGTTAAAGGGCCACTCAAATTATTCATTTCATATTGGGTGAATTGGTTTCTGATGAGAAATCTGATGTCATTACAATAGTTTTTCTCCTGTAGGTAATGGGTCATTTCTCTGTTTGCTTTCAAGCTTTTTTCCTTTGTCTTTAGTTTTCAGAAGATTGGTTATGATGTGTCTTGATTTGGATTTCTTTGCGTTTATTCTGTTTGGGGTTCACTCAGCTTCTCAAATCCATAGTTTCAAGTCTTTTATCAAATTTGGAAAATTTTTAGCCATTATTTCTTCAAGTATTTTTTTAGGCATGCCCTCTTTCTTCTCTCCACCTGGGACTACAATGACACAAATGTTAGATCTTTTGTTATAATCCTATGGGTCCGTCAGTTTCTGCTTTTTAAAAAAATTTTTTTTAAGACTATTTTCTTTCTGTTGCTCAGATTGGGTAGTTTTATTGCTCTATTTTCAAGTTCTTTATTTATTTTCTCTGCCATCTCTATTCTCCTATTCAGCCCATCCACTGAATTTTTAAATTTCAGTTATATTTTTTGGTTCTAAAATTTTCATTTCGATCTTTTTTATGTCATCTGTTTCTTTGCTGAGACCTGAGACTTTCTGTTTCTTTGCTGATACTTTCTATTCTTTTGTTTGTTTGAGTCCACCTTATTTAACTTAATAATGGCCCCAAAATGCAAGAGTAGTGATGCTGACATATTGTTATAATTGTCCTATTTTATTATTGTTGTTAATCTCTTATTGTGCCTAATTTGCAAATAAGACTTTATCATAGGTCTGTATGTATAGGAAAAAACATAGTATATATAACGTTAGGTACTGTCTGTGGTTTCAAGCATCCACTTGGGGTCTTAGAGCATATTATTCCTGGATAAGGGGTGACTACTCTGTCTTCACCAGGCCTAGGTGCCTCTTGCCTGCCAAGGAGAAATGTACAGCTAAGATGTAACAATTATTTGTCAATTGATGGAGTTCTACCCAATAAGTTGTCCCTCTTACTGTCTGCTGGGGTATCTTTATTTACAGGAGGCAAAACAGAGGGCCTGGGTTGTCCTCAGTCCTTTACCCCCAGCCTTTGCCAGGAGCCTTTGACTTGGTGGGAAAAGATGATTTCTGTCCTCAGGAGACCTGCACAGGCTGAGCCTCAGCATGGAGCCTGGCACTCCACAGAGACCTAGAATTGAGTATGGGACAGAGAGGAGCAGCAGGGATCCCATTAGAGAGAGAGTAGCAGGAACAATGAGTCACAGAAGCTTCAGATGGGTACATAGCAAGGCCATGAGAACAGACAGCAGGAACATGAGATCTCTCAGCTGCTCTGTGCTGGGACACAGGTGCTGGTCTTCTGAGACTGAGCACCCAGGCTCAGGGAGAACCACGGGGCCAGCTCTCACCTAGTCAGAGGGCACAACCAAA
>CAUYRT010083732.1:0-110596 GCA_963574885.1 Lepilemur ruficaudatus | reverse complement strand
ATTTAATTGTACACTTAAAATGGAGTGATGGCATGGTATATAAATTATACTTCAATTAAAAAAAAGGAAAAAAATCTACAAAGGTAGTTTTATGGTATTTGAGACAAATATCTGGTAACTTAGTTTCTCTTTATTTTCAATCTAGAAAATTTAGAAAACCTGCATCTGTACTGTATTTGACTCTTAATGACATGGTGATTTATGTTTAAATTAAATCAAATCAATACCTTTCCCCCTTTAATATATATTGCACAGATCCTTAGGAAAATAAACTTTTGCTATGCTCTCACACTTGGTAAATATCCATGAACATGTTCCTATTATTATTATCCTTCATGCTATTTACAGAATCTTTTCATTTTTAATATTTATGAATTTTAAAAACATAACATAGAGTGAACTAACATAGTACTTGATTGTGATGGTAATTTTTTGAGAAGATTTTTCACCTTTAGAAAATAGAAAAGGAAAACTTCATTCCTCCATTTTTTGGATTAAAATTAAAGAAAACTGGGATCTTAATTTCATAAAAAGTACAATTATACAAAGGACATTTTTGTTCGAATTTATCCAGAATCATAACGGTGTACAAAGAGATAACAATTGTCTAAATAAATTGTTTTGTACAGCTATTTTTTCTTCCTTTGGGATTAATTCTCTTTCAGATTATTGAGCCTGGAAAATGAGGTAATAGCAGTTAAAATATCTTACTTGATAAACCAAATCCACAATTCTGCAGCTTCCTGCAGAATGTGCATCATTATTACCTCTTTGCTTAGTAGGTGGATTTAGTTGGTGCTGACTCTGCTTCCAGAGACCAAGGGATTGAATGTTTCTCATTAAAATGGAACTATGAAGAATTAAAAATCAAACATGAACACAATTTGTTTTCCAATGTTATATTACAATGTTTAGGCAGGAGAACTTTTACTCATAACACGACATGGTGTATAATACCCATGGATTAGCTAAATGGGTGGCTCAGAACACATCAGAAAAATCGTAGGGAAATAACCATTGGAGTCCCAGAGAATTTTTTAATCTTACGTATTTTCACAGATGGAGAACCTGATCACAAAGAATTTAACTGACACATCAATATTATCACAGAGTTGATTAGTGGCACAACTGGGAGTAGAAAACAGGTCTTCTGGCTGCTTCATGCAGAATATAACCAAGAAGAACAAATCATTTCCCATTTGTTTCTCAATTTGCCTGTGTTTCTCTCACACACATGCTAGGCAGAACGTATGTTGAATATTGTCAGAACTTCTAAAGACATACCATTTTGTCTTTTTTAGTGCCAGAAACCTGTCAATTATTGTTTCCAAAACCGCTAAGCAGCTGAACATGTTTTCCTTTCTGGAATTGAAATATTTGGGTGCAAGTAATCGTCAAGTCTCCAAAGTCACTGATGAACAAGGTAACTTTTGATTTATGTGATTCTGTATGGTTAATAAAATAATTTTGCTTACTTAAGTTCAATAATTCTCAGCATCTCAATGGTAGAAACCCTTTGTAATATAAAAAAAAAATGTACATATAACCATTGTATATCACTATCAGTTGATTTTAAAAAATAAATTTCAAATAAACTATGAATGATTTTATATGAATTTCTTTTTAATGAATCACAATTGTGTGAATCTTTTTGAACTTTAAAAATTGAAGTATGTTGACATATTATTTATTTGATCTACAGAGAATGTCTAGCTTATTTACAGGTTTATGGGTGCTCTACAATATAGCTGAATCCATTTGGGGTTTACCAACCACAGTTTGGAAACCTCTGCCCAATTTAAAAAGAACTTACTGAGTTGTTGAGATTTAGGTGTTGTTACTTTCACTTTTTAACATTTTAATGGATGAACAAGATAAAATTCAATCTACAGATACTGAGTTAATGAATTCTGACAATTGTATATAGTCTTTCATAACCAACATCGAAAACAAGATATAGAGCATTTCTATCTCTGCAGAGGGCCTGCTGACATCCTTTTCCAGTCATCCTCTGGGGAGCTGGAGTAACCAGGCTCCCTGCTCATGTTTGGTTTCTTTTCCTCTAAAGCTCTCCAGCTTTCAGCAGTAGGTGTAGATAAGTGAGATTATTTGTTGGCTTGTTAATTTATTCAAAAACATTTACTGTCTGCCTATTAGTTTCAAGTTACTGTGCTAGGAAGTACAGTGGGAAAGCAAAATTGAGAATGAGACTGTCAGGGAAGGCTAGTTTAAGGGTTATGTGAATGAGGGAGCACTGATGAACAGAAAATCACAGTAGTAGTCACTGATAGATAAGACATGCTGGTGTATAGCATAATGCAAAAAGGGGGTTAAGGTCAGGAGCAGAGAATGAATGAAGAAACATGCCCATAGGATACTGTGTTTAACAGATAAGCTGCTCTGCTATGATGCACCGTGTCAAAGAGATAAGTTGTGTAAAAAGTAAAGAAAGAAGGGCAGTTGCTAATATTAGGGATGCTACTGGAGGCAAAATGAATGAAAAGTTTAAAACAGAGAAGCGAAGCCGAAGATTGTCCATATTCATTTCATAAGAGGGAGCTAGAGATACCAATGTGAGAAAATCAGGGGCCCAAAATAAACAAGAATGTTCACAGATACACGTGGCTTGTGTCTGTGGTCTGAATATTCTTGGTTATATCTAGAGACCAGCAACAACTCCTGAAGAGTTGGAATAAGGGGCTCAATGTTATCACTTTTTCTTCCCATTAAACTGACTCTTTAATATTTAAAAACATAAACTTCTCTACCCCCCTCTCTAAATCACCTCATATGCTTCTAGTTAGTTCTCACTATCTCTTTTGGAGTTATCCCAAGTTTTTCTTGCTCTATCGAGCTCCATCTTACCACCTCAGTGGGATAAACGATCTTCTTTAACTCTGAAACCCAACACTGACATCCTTGAATCACTCAGGATGTGGGGTAGCATTGGCCTCGGCATCAGAGGTTTACAGGAGGGTATGCAGGATTAAGTGAGGGCTTTTTGCAAACTGTGGTTTCTCCCTTCTCACCTTTCCTTTGAGAATCATTAGCAATAGTTAATATTTTAAACATGATTTGTTGCTTAAAAACTAGTGCTTGCCCAATCAGATTAGGTTCAAGAGACATCTAGGTACTTAATTTCTGAGTAATCCGCTCTTACGACTTGGTGCCTTCACTTCAGTCACTCTCTTAGGTGTGAAGTTCTTCCAAAAGCAGCTATTCACACAGTTTCTTACTAGATCCCTCCTTGGAAAACAAAACAAAACAAAACAAAAACCCTTTACTGTGTGTTGAATGCTCTAATGTTTTTCTACTAATATTCTTTGATTTGCTACATAGATGTAATTCATACTGCCATAGGAAGAGGTTGCTATGGAAAATGAGATATTTTTTTTTAACCTGAGGTTTCATTATTTAATGACTAATTTTATTGATATCTTCCTTTTTCCAACTGTTCACAATTCTAGGACCATTGTATTTCCTTTTATGTAAATAAGATCATTTTTAAAAGACCTCTGAATTATGAAACAAAGTACAATGGCAAGAAATGTGATATCCATACTGCCAACAGGTTTCAGTCACAGCTTCAACAATCACTAGGTGGGGAAATTAGTAAATCTCTCTACATTTGTATCTGGATCTGTTTAAAGGTATAGAACTCACCACTACAGGTTGTGAGGTGCTTAGAACAACATCTGACACAAAGGTCATGCTTAATAAGTACTTATATTCTGTCCACTAAAATACTAAATTTGTGAAGACAAAGATATTTGTCTGTTTTATTTTCTGCATTATTCCTGGTACTTACAGGTCTGGAACAAAATTACAGTTCAACAAATATTTGATGAAATTTAACAATGGAATATGATTGTATATCACACATACAAAATGAAACTATGTTGTCTCTGAATAAGCTGGATGAATTAACTTTTCCTTTATGGAATACATTTTTCTTTTGACTTGAGTTTGATCAGATGAGTACTATAAATTTCACAGCTGTCAGTTCATTAACCTACTAAGTGTCTAAGTTAATATCAATGCGATATTATTGGTACACCTGCTACCCACCTTACAAATGTAAAAGTACCCCTTTCTGTGTTGTTAATGGACTTGATCATTACCTTTATGAACAGATAGTGGTGATGTTTTCATGGACAGAGAATTGCATTCATTTAAATATACTCTAAAATTACACAGTGAAAGTCAATTGAAGCTCAATGGAAATGAGTAACACTGAGGATTTTTGTGATGGCATTTTAAAGCTTTTACATTTCTTTTTAAATTAAGCTAAAAAAATGTTACATAAGAGCTTGAACATTATCTAATTTTACCTTGCACTGTAACTGATTATTTCAGGGCCCTCAGTTGTAATAAAGCTAGTATTATATAATAAGTAAAAGCAATGGCTCTCAGACTTCAGCAAGTATCAGAATCACCTAAAGGTCTTGCTAAAAACAGATTTGTATGCCCTGCCCACCAGTTTCTGATTCAATAGATATGAGGTGAGGGCTAAGAATTTGCTTTTCTATGGAGTTTCCAGGTGATGCTGATACTGTAGCTTATGGGAGCCACTTTAAGAATGACTGAGTTAAAGGTTGATATCAAATGATAAATTAACAACTAACTTCAAATATTCAGTCTTATAAAAGGACTCTTTGGGGATTTGTTTTCAAATAATTGAATGCCAATAAATTGAGAAAAGGATTAAACATGCTACATTAACTATATATGTTTCTTAAGGATTAACTGATCAGTAAAAAACATAGAAATGTTTCAGCTGAGATTTAGAAAAAAAAAAACAACAACAAAAAATGTACCTTTTGAAAATAGAGTTGTCTAACGGTAGAAAATACTGACTGAGGGATATGAGTTCTTTGTTTCTGGAGGTATTCAATCATAGGTCTAGAACAAAGGAAATTAAAAGTAGGTAAGGATTTAGCACTATGTGGCTTTGGGTTTCCGTTAACTCCAAACCTATGATTCTAAGAGATTTCCTGAGATCATCTATTTGAATTAATGCTTCCAGGTAAGAAGGCATCTAAAACACTTATTTCAGGAAAAAATTAGTTATGAGTGATGTGTTAGTTTCCTGTGGCTGTTGTAATAAATTAACATAAACTTAGTGATTTAAAAACAGAAATTTATTCTCTCACGGTTCTGGATGTCAGAAGTCCAAAATTCCAAAATCAAGGTGTCAGCAGGATGGCATTCCCTTTGGAGGTTCTGGGGATCTTCCAGCTTCTGGTGGCTGATGGCATTCCTTGGTTTGTGGCTACGTTACTCCAATCTCTGCCTCTGTGACTGCATTGTCTAACTCCTCTTTCGTCTGTGTCAAAGCTCCCCCTGTCTCATTCTTATAAAAACATTTGTGATTGTATTTAGGGCCTACCTAGATAATCCAAGATAATCTCTCCATGTTTAGATTCTTACCTTAATCATATCTTTAAAGACCCCCTTTCCAAGTAAGATAACATGTACAGGTTCTGGGGATTAGGATCTGATATCTTTTGGGCCATTCACTAATTTACTGCAAATGATAAACCCTATCTTTTCTTTCCTGTACTTTCATGATATAAATTTACTATGTAAATTTTCTTACTTTTATGTACTTTTTTCTACCATCTAATATTTCTGCTATGATTCAGATAAGGAAAAATAGGATAATTTTTATTCAATTTCCTGCATAATTGCTGTCATCTATTATGGAGGAGAGAGATTAAAATTTTTGTCAAAACTGAGAGTATAGAGTATATACTTTATATAGAGTATAGATAATATCTTTCCTGATAAGTGTTTTTTAAATATGTTTTTTATTTCAGAATATTAAGGGGGTACAAATGTTTAGGTTACGTATATTGCCTTTGCCCCACCCAAGTCAGAGTTACAAGCATGTCCATCCCCCAGACCGTGCACACCTCACATATTAGATGTGAATAAACCTCTCCCCTCCTCTCCCTCCCACCTGCCCAATACCTGATGAATGTTACTACCGTAGGGACAAATTCTTAGAAACACACAGCCTCCCTAGGTTCAATTAGGAAGAAATAGAATTCCAGAACAGACCAATATCAAGTACCAAAATTGAAGCAGCAATAAAAACCTTCCTCAAAAAAAAAGTCCCGGACCAGATGGTTTCACACCTGAATTTTATGAGACCTACAGAGAAGAACTGGTGCCTATCATGCAGAAATTATTCCACAATATTGAGAAGGAAAGAATCCTCCATAACATATTTTATAAAGCCAATATCACCCTCATACTAAAACCAGTAAAGGACTCAACAAAAAAAGAAGACTACAGACCAATATCTCTTATGAATATAGATGCAAGAATTCTCAAAAAATCCTAGCAAACTAAATTCAAGTGCTTATCAAATAAATAATTCATCACAACCAAGTGGGCTTCATCTCAGAGATGCAGGGATGGTTCAACATATACAAATCTATAAATGTAATTCAGCACATAAATAGAAGTAAAAGCAAAGACCATATGATCTTCTAGATAGATGCAGAAAAAGCATTCAACAAAATTCAGACTCTTTTATGATAAGAACACTTAACAAAATAGTCATAGACAGGACTTACCTCAAAATGATAAAAGCCATATGTGACAAACCCACAGCCAGATGTGACAAACATCACACTGAATGGGGAAAAATTGAAAGCATTCCAACTTAGAACTGGAACTAGACAAGGTTGCCCTCTATCACTACTTCTGTTCAACATACTGCTGGAAGTTCTAGCCAGAGCAATCAGAGAACATAAGGAAATAAAAGGCATCCAAATGGGGGCAGAAGAGGTCAAACTATAGCTCTTTGCTTATGATATGATCTTATATCTAGAAAACCCTAAAGCTTCTGCCATGAGAGTACTGGAATTAATGAACAAATTCAACAAAGTCTTAGGTTGCAAAATCAATGTACACAAATCAGTAGCAATCTGATAAGTGCTAAGCAGAGTACTGTACTCTCCTTCTATCTGGGATATGCAACAATTAAACTCAATAAAACTGATCTGTACCTTTAAGAGCAGACCAAGTCAGCTGCTTTCATGGAAAAGTGGGCAAGTGGATATTTGCAAGGTTATTACACTAGTTTTAACAAGTATTTAAATTAAAAAAAAACACTTTGTACTATAACTTGAGTACCAATAGTTATATTTAGTAGATCAAGATCGGCAAATCAAATTCATTGAAACTGAAAAATATTACCATGTGTAGCATATTTAGGAACTCAGTCTATGGTTCTGGAACTGTGTTTCTCTGAAATTTCTATAAAAATAAAAAAAATCAAATTTTCCAAATAATGTTTAGCAGGATACTAAACATTTGGATAAATGATCTCATTTTTAATATTTCAACAGATAACTTGAAATTTTGATAAATAGCCTTTATTAAACCTGGTTTTCATCTTCTTTCTTGTTTTTACCAATTAAATACCCAAATTTTAATTAAATCAAATTGTTATCATTTAAAATTGCCAAGGTGCATTTTTAAACCAGCTTTATTGAGATGTACTTCACATGCCATATAATTCTACCATTTAAAGTGTATAATTCAATGTTTTTTAGTATATTCACAGTGTTACACAATTATCACCTGCTCCCTGAACCTAAAACACTTTTATCTTCCCCCTCCCAAAAGGACCTTATACCCATTAGTAATCACTCCCATCACTACTCCCAGGCAACTAATATCTACTTTCCGTCTATTATGAACATTTCATATAAAAAGAATAATGCAATTTGTAATCCTTTGTGATTGGTTCCTTTCATGTAGCATAATATTTTCAAGGTTCATCACGGTGTAATATGGATAAGTACAATATACCTTTCTATGGCTAAATAATGCTCTGTTGTTTCAATACATCACATTTCATTTACCTGTTAATCAGATGGAAACAAAATTGAGAAATCATTTTTGTGACTCTATTCTTTCAGCTAGTAACAGTGAAAATAATAGTTTCGTATTTGCCTGCTTTGAAGGAATTCTGACCATTCCTTCATTGTCTGGAATGAAAACATTATTTAAAAAGAAAAATCTAGAAAACTTGAACCAAACCTTTGTTAACAAAATAGTTGATGAATCCAAAAGCACAGGCTCATATTGTTTCAATCCATCCTAGAATACATGTTTTCAATGTACTAGTTTGTTTTAAAGAGAGAACCAGTTTTCCTACACATAAGTTGGATTTTAAAGTGAAGGATGCAATAGAATAACAAATAAAGCTAATAACTTATTTTATGTAACAATAATTTATGTATTTCTAGAAGTTGCACACTCAAAACCAAAATAAAAATGCAGCCCCATCTGCCTAGAAATATAAGCTGTTAAAAAAACAACTAAATGAATAGGGTCATTAATATAAATTAATTTTACTCAAGTGCTACAAATGATCGCATTCATTAAATTAATGCAAAATAATGAAAAGTTCATGTACCACATTACAAAGTTAAGCTAAAATTATAAAATAAATCTTTTTGGACCAAATGCAAATATCTACATTTTTATTCAGCTTTAAATACCACTGTATTTGTTTGAAAGTGATGGGGTTCAGGACACACTACCCTAAAATATGCCACCCTGTCATTTGAGAAAACAGCAGAAAGAAGGTCACTCTAACCTTCCCGCAGTCCTTCTCTTCTGAAATACATCATAAAACCTAGGAAGGATTTTTATGACCTTCTGTTGCAGCAGGTCATAAGACCCTCATGATAGAGATGTCCTCCCTTTACTGAAGGGGAAAAAACATCTCTAAATATGAAGGGTCATAGAGAAGAATTTGAACAAACAGGCTGTGCCATGTTTATTACCATTAGATCATACTTTGTTATCCAATCATACTTCCCCACGACTATCCACTTCATCACAACTAGCATAAAAAATACAAAGATTTACCCATATCTTTGGGTCTTCATTTTCTTATGAAGACTCCTATGTCATGTTAAACTTATTAAATAAATTTGTATGGTTTTCTTCTATAAATTTGTCTTTATCAGTTTTTTTTTTTAATTCAAAGCCAGCCAGGAACTCAAAAAGGGTTGAGGAAAATCTTCTCCTCCCCTAAAAAAAAAAAAAAAACATTTTTAAAAAGGAAGTGAGTAAACCAGAGTCATTTAGGATTCTCTGCCTCGATTTCTTTCTTGTAATACTTTGAAATTGGAGTAGTTCGTCTTTAAGTCCCTTCCTGTTTTCAAATTCTGTTTCTTATGATACTATTATTGGATCTCTATTGTGTCAGGGAAAACCATGGCTAGATGTTTAATCAAACTTTGTTTATTTTCCCCAAGGAATATATGTAGTATAAGTCATATTGCTTTAACCACCAGATTTCAATGCACAGAATTAAGATATTATTTGACCTCAAGTTGTCACAACGTGTGAAAATGTAGTATGCAGTTTCATATGCTTTCTTGTGTCTTCTATGCATTCTGTAAGCTTTTCCATTTCCTTTCTTCCCATGGTTATAGATTTCAAGCATCTGAATTTTATTTTAAGTCAATTGGAAACATTAGGTTGATGTGAATTATACACAGGGGATCTAAATGGGAAACTTGTTTATTTCATCCATATGGGTTTATTGTAACTTCACCAGAAAAGCCTACAAAAGAGCACCTCAGTGAGAGAGAAAATGGCATTATTTTTATTTTCAACTCCAAAAGGGAAAACTAAAATTTCATCCCAGGGAACATTCCATCTAACCAGATCACTCTCATGTTAACAGAATCCAAGCCACGTGGCACTGTCTTGCACTGCTGAACTTAAAACTACTTATTACTGCACTCCCCTGGAAATCTAATAGAGTTTGAAATTCAGAATACTCAACATCACCTGACAGGTTTCTCATTTCAAATGGTCAAAACTCCAGAGAAATGCAGGAATCTATGACCCCTTTATAATAGCCTGATGATGTTTACTCTACTTGAATACACAAAGGGCCTTGTACTCTTGTTCCCCTTCAGTTGCAGAATCAGGCCAAGCAAGGACAGGTTTCTTTATGATGCTTTCCCTAAGCTTCAATTATGGCCATTTGTTATAAGGTGACATTGTCTTTGATACTGGGACTTATTAAATTCTCTCCTGAATGAGTCATATTGAGCTACAGAATCTTAGATAAGCAGACTTCTTCAGACTGACTTATTTTTCCAATCTAATTCTCTTAGACATTAAGTTGTTTGGAAAGCTCTGAAAGGATAATAATGGTGTCTTAGTCTCTGGTTTACATACATTGTCAGAGGCTTTGGAGACAGTTTAAGTCAAACAATTTAACTACTTAGGCTATCACAAAAGGAAACCATGGATATCCAAACATCATAGAAAGTGAAAACAAAATATATCAAATAGCTATGAGTTTCATGATTTCTGACATTATGGAATGAAGCTTGAAGGGGTTAGGCATTTTTAACTCTTCAAAGGTAGGGATACTTTAACAGTCAATTCCTAAAATGCATAATAACTTCTGAGAAATCAAGAACCAGTTCTAAAAGTTATGCATATTATTTCACTGAGAATCAAAAAGTTCTGAATTTTTTTTAAATTAAATTGCAAATAGAGAAACAGAAATATTCCTGATTCAGAAACATATGTATACCTACCTAACTAAATGGATCCATCACTCTATTAAGAAAGAATTTCAATATATCAATAACTACAAATGGAAGAGCTAATTTGGTGAAACTTTTATTACTAATAATAACATTAATTCTGTGACTGTGCTTTCCTGTCATAATATTATTTAATTATGATTATAGCCCAATGCTAGATATAGATTTTATCTTGTTTCACTTTGTGTAGACAAGGAAAAAGTACTGAAGGACAGAGACTTTCTATTATATTGCCCAAGGTCATAGAACCAGTACATGGCAAAATGCAACTCAAACCCTGGCTGCTTTAGTTAGCATGCTTTATTCCTTACAGAAAGGATTTATAAAGTAGTTTTAGGGAACTAGTATTTTATGGATATCTAGAAAGTGCTTTCTGTAAAAACACACAGCTATCTATTTTCAGGTCTGTTTGTATTAATAGAAATCTTTCTTTTGAATTGATTGGTATAAGGCAAATTGATTGTTCACCTTTTAGATATTATGATAACAGCAAAGTTATAGCAACTGACCTAAAGCTAATTGACTTAGTAAAGCTGTGAAAACATTACCTCTTAGAAAAGGGTTAGTTTTGAGTTAGTAAATTTCTCTTTTTACCAAATAATTCTTCAATGGCTCAATTAGATACTGAAGTCCTCTATATTATTAGGAAAACCTGTCTTTAGTTATGAAATCAATTGCCATCCTTTTACTTTCCTTGCCTTAAAGTAGGAAGTGGCAACATTTTTCTGTAAAACGCCAAGTAGTAAATGTTTTAGGTCTTACGAGTCACATGTGGTCTCTGTCCCTTATTCTTCTTTCATTTGTCTTGTTTGTTTGTTTTGTTTTTGTTTTTGCTTCCTTGTCATCCTTTAAAAAATGCAAAAAGAAAAAAAATAGTTATGAGTTTTACAGAAATAGGTCACAGACCAGGTTTGGCCCAAGAGTCCATAGTTTTTAGACTCTTGCCCTAAAGCATCTGTATGTGTCTTGTCTCCTAGTTGTTTCATGATAGTGATCAAAGTTCTCTATATAAAGTTTAAATTTTATATACCTATGAATATACATATACATATAAAATATATATAAACAGATATCTGTAGATATTTTAAAATGTTTTTGACTTGCAAATTTTGTTTATTTTCATATAGCTAACTCATCTTAGAGTTCAAAGTGCTTTGCGTGCCATGGGATAATCTGTCTATTTTTTTGTTTTTTACATATGGTCTCCATAAGTGTTATTTGAAGATTTTCCAGAAAATATTCTAATTTGGAAGAGCTATGTCAATGTCTTTGCACTCGTTTAAGATGCATTTTCAAATTGGGAAGTCTGCCATCAAGTGGAATATATATTGCTAAAAAATTTCAGTGTTTTGAAAACATCTCTAACAATCTTTCAACTTTTTTCAATTTTTATCTTTCTAAAATGCCCCTTCTCCTGTGCTGCCAGCCTGACATCACTGAGCATGGAATTGGGGTAAGATGTGTACTATCAGCTTCCGCAAGCTGGTATGCACCAGCTCTACACACACCACTGGCCTGAATCATTGTTTATGCCCAAAGACAAAAAAATAAATAAACAAAAGCTAGTAAAGTTTGTCTTATTCACATTGTTTCTAGCTTGACTGCAAGTTGTCATTTTCAATCTCTGTGTGCAGACTACAGCCAAAAGAGTAATTGGTCTTGGATGATGAGTTATAATAGTAGAAAATATTTTTTAAGCATAGCATGTAAATACTGGATTTGGTTGAATCTATAAAACACTTAACTTTTTTTCAAAGGGGAGGAAGGACCTGGATGTCTTAGAGTGATCTCAGGTTTGTGCTGTCTCAGGTAATCTCTTGGAAGTGGGGGGATCTCTTCCACATAAGTCTCTCAGGGGATAATTGAGGGATAATTTTATGCCAGGAAAAAAATTATTCCCTGTGAGTGTTTCTCGAAACACTTATATTTTATGTATGCATTTTAAGGAAATCTCTTTTATTGTTCTCATCTCTATCACATTATTTTCCACGCTGTTTTAGAATTATGTGTAGGCTTGGAAGTTTCCCCACTGAATTTTTTAAGCTCTTTGAGAGGTGGAAAGGTTTCTTTTTATAAAATATTTTTTTTTTACTGATGCCCACCAAATTGTATGACATAGGATTTTAATGAATATTTTGTTTTATTTATAAATACACAGAAGAAAGCAATTATGCATGTATGTATGAGTGAAATGTAATGCAAATAGAAACTTGATTACAGAAATCAAACAGAATGTTATCTGATAACATTTCTTTTTCATATTCCAAGTTTTATAACAAAAAATATCATACAACATTCTAACAAAGTGGCAAATTCAACAGTCAAAGTACAGATGCATTCTTTGTCATACATAGAATCCTGTTTTTGATAATTACTCTGCCACTGCTAATTGATTTGCAGGTGCAATCTTAATAACATTCCAAGCATATTAGCAGGTAGATCCCATCAGACTCCTTCTGAGATAGCAATAAGATAGTTTCATTTTAATCATGTACAACAAGCCAAAAATATGATTGAGGGAAAACTTCATGTCTATATGCAATTCCCTAGGTCTCTTGTTCAGTCTCTTCCTATATAATTGGGTTTGGCTAATGGCATTGCTTTGGATGTATGTAAAATAGTTTAGTTTATTGTGATAATACAGAACAAACATGTCTGACTTCTGCCTCCAGTAATGGTAGCTGCAGACAACTGAAAAATGTGACAAAACATGCATAACAATTCTCTAAAAGCATACACAAGATAGAGAGGAATTAGTGGGCCAAACTAAGAATAATGTGGATATCCAGAGAGGTGAGCATTGGCTTTGAGGACACGTTTGCCCAGAGGACATATATTGACCTAGAATAAGAAGATTTCTGTTTTTGTTTTATGATGTATAATGAACAAATGGTAAAATTCACTTTTTAGTGCAATTTTATCTGTTTTGATGAATATGTACAGTTGAGTAGCCATTACTGCAATGAAAATATAGATTTCCATCATCATCAAAATTTCTCTTGTGCCACTCTGTCAATCTCCTTCCCAGATCCCCATGTCCTAAAAACCACTAATCTGATTTTCATCCCTATACCTTTGCCTGTTTAAGTAGTCATATAAATGAAATCATGCCCTTTGTGCCATACTTCTTTCCTTAGCATAATGGTTTTAGACTTATTCAATATTGTGTATTTCACTGTATGAATATATCATAGTTTATCCATTCACCAGTTGATGGGTATTTAGGTTCTTTCCAGTCTTATTTTAAAAAGAAAATAAAATTTTTATTTTAAAAATAAAAAATATATTTTGCTATGAAAAATAAGACTACCATAAACAATACTGCACAGTTGTTTATATGAACATAATTTTCATTTCTCTTGGTTAAACGCCTAGGACTATGATTATATATTATATGGTACATGTATGGTAAGTGTATATAACTTCATATAAGAAATTACTATGCTATCTTTCAAAGTAGCTGTACAACTTTGCAACCATCAGCAATGTATGAGTGATTCAGTTTATTCCATGTCATCACCAACACTTGATATTATCAGTTTTCTTTCTAATTTTAGTGATTTTAAAAGATGTGTAGTGGAATTTCATTGTGACTTTATTTTGTATTTGCTGAAAACTAAAGATGTTGAGTATGTTTTTCATGTATTTACTTTCCATTCATATATTTTTTCTATACATATTTGTCATTCATGTATATGACTCTAAATTGGAGGGGCAAATCTTCCATAGAGTTTAGGTAGGAATAGGTAAGAATTCAATGGATAATTTTTGTTCTAATCTCATAAGCTCCTCTGTAATTCTCTTACTTGCACTGATAATAAGAAAAGATTGAGGAAGTATTGAATATAAAGCAATTTCAGAAGAGTGATAAATAATATTATTAATAGTGAAAGTAGACATCTTTGAATTGTTTAAGACATAAAAACAAATGACTGTAAATGTTTTACTCTATAACGTTGGTTATTTGTAGAGCTTTTATTTATCATGTTAAATAGTAGTTTTAATTAGAATTCTTTTCTTTTTTTTTTAGGAATTGATGTTTAATTTAGCCAAATCATCTTTTGTAATCAATTGAGTTTTTTTTTTCCTTCTTTGAATTGATGATGTGATGAATGCTACAAGTAAACTTCAGAATATTAAACTGCATTGGGAAATAAAGCCAACTCTCTCATATTTTAAATTTTTTTAGTACATTTGTGGATTAGATTTGTTAGTTCCCTATTAAAGATTTTTGCATTTGTGGCAAAATCCCCCATGCTTTCTTTGTTACAGAGCCTTGGTCTATTTGAGCAGCAATGAGCCCAGCTACAGGATTACACTGCTCAGACTTTCTTGATTCTAGACGTGGCCTTGTAACAAAGTTATGTTTACCCATTACAATAGATACTGTGTGTGACTTCCAGGAAATCTTAAATGGATCTCATTTAGCTATGAGATACACCCCTTTGTCCTTCTTCTTCTCTCTTTTTTCAGACTGGAACTTGTATGTTTGGAGCGCCAGCACCATTGTAGGTTGTGATCTGAGACAGAAGCCCCATAGAGAAGAGTGGAACAAAAAGGTACCATGAACCTGGGTCCCTGACGTTTCTTCAGCTGCGGTACAAGTCCCAACTCGCCTAGGTTTGGGCTACATTTATGCCAGAGAAATAAACGTCTATGTTAAGTGTAATTTTGCATTTTCTGCTGCTTCATGTGAACCTAATCCTAGTAGATTAGGTTCATTCATAGTCATAAGTGAGATTGGTCTGCAATTTTCAACTTTTTAGAAACCTATGTGATGTTTTTGATACAAGATATGGTAATTTTGAAAAGTAATCGGGATACTTTCCATCTTTTCCTTAATTCTGAAGCAAATTAAACATTTACCTGCAATTATCAAGCCTGGTTTTAGAAATAATGCTTAGAGTAGCCCCATCTTTGGATTTCAAGCAGTTTTAGAAATAATCTTGGGAAGTCTTTTCTTTGTTTAAATATTCTCCTTCTCTGTTTTTAAAAATAATTTATTTCATTCGCTTTATTCAAGTTATGTGCCATTCTAACATTTTATCTCTTCTGTGTTACACATTCATCCATAATATACATTTGATTATTTTACCAGTGTAAACTTGATATATGTTTATAAAATGAACAGCTTTTTAAAAATAAGTAGAATTTAGTGTTAATCATCGATTTGTTCTTTGGGCGCTGTTTCTATACTTTAAAACATTCAGCCTCCTCTGAGTAGCTGGGTGCTTCATGGGAGCCACTCTTGACCTAGTCCAAAGATTTGAATCCTGACTGGTCTAACTCACTCATCTTTGTCCCATTCCTTTTTCCAGTGATTGGTTTGGCATAGGCAGGATGTTTTTATGGCCAAAAGGATATGAAGGGAAATATACTAGGCAGTCTCTTGGATTGGCTTTCCTACGCTTGAAAAATGACACAGAAAATACACATTTAGATGTCATGTCTGGAAAGGGGATCCTGGGAGTGCTATGGACATGTTGTATACATAAGTATAGCTTGCCTTTGATAAAATATAACATACAGAGAGGGTAGAGCCAGCACCATTATGGGAGCACTGACTACACCATGCTTACAGTAGGCCTATCTTTGGATGTCATGTTCTGTAAGATAATACATTTTCTCATTGATCTGGTCAATTGAGTCAGTTTGCTTCACTTGTGGCTATAGGCTTCTTTATTATTTTCTAATTTTTCCTTATATCTATTTCTTTTCATGTTTTAAATTAATTTATCCAGTTATTCTTAGGTTTAATTTTGTGTTCTCTAAATTCTCAAGTTGTATATGAAATAAAATTTGCTTTATTGCTTCTATATTTAATATACTTTCCTCTAAGTACAACTCTGGTAGTATGACAACGTTGATGTTTATTAGTTTCATGGTTAAAATTTATTTTTATTAGGGGAGGAAAAACGGCAGAGTAAAGATGACCTCCTGGCTCCCTGCTCCCAGAGAAAGAGGTGAAGAACTCAGTGTGCTACGCACCAGTGGATCGCTCCCCCGCAGTAACAGCGTTGTGAAACTGCAGAGAAACAATGCGGGACACACAACACAGGGGGAAAAAAAGAAGTGAATAAGAGATAGGACCAAGAAGTCTGGAGAGTGCAAGATAAACAACAGCGAACAGAGCGTGGGATGGCTGTGTCTGCCTGGCCAGCAAGTACAGTGGGATCTGACCGCCGGGAGAACATCCTGCTTCCACACCCAGTCAGACAGGGACCTTCCTGAAGTCGGCGCGAAATCACGGCAGGGGATGTTGGGCTCTGTGGAGAGGAGACAATAGTGCGAGGTATCTTGAGCTCCCTGGAGCTCTGTGCTAGGACTGCACTGGGCGGGGCAGGGACTGGTCTGAGCTACCGCTCAAGGGAGTTAGGAGGCAGGCACCTCGCCTCTGGCGGTCAGCGGGACCAGAACAACGGAGGTGAACACTGAAAAGGGACTCTATCCTGAAAACCGCAGCGAGAAATTAGGCTGGCTCAGGGCGGATCACAAAGTCCAAGACCTCCTGTCCGACAGGCGGGAGATTGTGGGAGGGTGACACACAAGAGACAGCGGGACCCTGGACTGTGGACTTAGCTCCCCAGTCTGGCATCTGCCAACTTCTGAACAGTCGCCCGCAGAGTGCTAGCGGCAGCCACCACTTTCGAGGACCACAACCCAGATGCTGTGGTGCTAAGTTTCCACAGCACCATTCCTCCAGCCCTGGCACGCTGGCAACAGGCTCCGCCCTTCCATGACCTGTTATCAACTAGCCAGGCCTGTTTTGATGGGCGAATTTCGAGTGCTTCCCTAGTAGTGGGAGCCTGGCACCTGCAGGATTCACAGACGCTGGGACGCTCGGCAGACTTGGGGATCACCTCTCCTCCTAACGCAGCCACTTTCCACAGAAAGTGGCAGGCTCCACCCCTGGAGGTAGGGAGAGGCAAGAAAAGCCACTTTCCCTGTGCAATTGGCATGAATCTGTGGGGTCTTGGCACAGATCAATAGTTTACAGACCAGTGACATGGCCTGCCAGACCAGCTTCTGTCATCCAGTAGGACCATAACTCTGGGGACTGATCTCCATATCTGGGTGGCTGCCAGGGTTTTCTTTCTCTGACTGCAAATCCACTATTGGCAAATTATTAATGTTTATCTAAATCTTGTTATAATTGAATGATATTTCAGCACATATATCTATTCCTTAGGTTTAATTAACAATTACACTTCATTTCATTCACATGTATATAAGAAAGAACTGAATACTACAGATCTGAGGCCCAATGAGATAATGTTAAAATGTTCAATAAACACCAAGCAGTAAGTATATATTTTTAGGTGCCTTTCTTAGTACATAGGTGTTCATTTATAAAAATATTGGTAATTTGAAATTTTTTTCAAATAAAACAATAATTTGAGGATCATATGGAATGAATAATGATAATAATAATTGATGAGTTAGTAGTGATAGGCAGTGATTGAACTGGCTAAGCACAGAATTTTATGAGGCTACCAATATATATCAACTTATAGAAAACTATCATATATGAAACATCTTTTAAAAACAGTAAAGGAAGAAAAGAAAAAGAGCACATGAAAACTATGCCACAGTCCCTCCAGTGCATATATCAAATAATCTTTTACATGGCAAATAAATCAAGTGAGATTGCATAGTTGAAATTAAAAAAAAAATCTTAATTATAATGAACATGCTCTGAGGATATGCTACTCAATAAACACTACATACTTAATTTCTACATTCTATTGTAAAAAATTTACCTGAGGTATGTGTGAGTTTTATTAAAATACTACATCTCTTACCTGATGATCTCTTACATCAATAAAATATTTAAAAGTATGTACTATACATATAATATATATGTCTAGCCTAATGCCTTTATGTGTAATTATCTCACATTAAAGAATAGGATGTTTTCTAGGGACATTCAAGAAGGGTAATACATACACTTATTAATTCATAGATGGTCAAAATAAATAGGTGGTCTATGTAGGGTTTTTTTTTTATTTGTTTTGTTTCGTTGTTTGTTTGTTTCCTGGAACACTGTATTTGTGGGCTGGTAAACAGACATGGGACCATATATGTTTCAAATTATTTTCTTTTAGTTTTCTGCTTATTTGTAAAAAATGTGTATCATATTTATTTTCACCCAAAGACAGAAAAAAAAAATCCAAAATATGCCCTTAGTGAACAAGCTACTTAATACTTCTAAAATTATTACATATTTCAGAGTTTAGAAAAAAATGAAACTTAAACATTTAAACTGGAAGTAATTAAGTCTAACATATCTTATTATTATCTGTAACAAAACATCTAGAGCAAATTATTTCAAAAAATATCTGTTTTGGCCCAATTATCCACATCTCTCCTAACTAGAACTTGCGTAGCTGCTCTGCTTCCTGTGAGAAATACCTCGTGGTTCTTCTGTCTCATGCTGGGATGAATCTGCAGAACTAGTTGGTAAAGGAAGCTCCTTTTTTCTCTAGTTACTCTTTCAGTGAAGGTGGTGGTAGCTGAAGCTTTGTAGGGACACACATTAACGTTAAGTTTTGCAACTTGTCGACGTCCTATAGTGCTTGTTCCTCACTGTTCATTAGTTTAGATTTAAGCTAGCATGCATTAGGCACATCATTAATTATGCTTGTGGAATTTAATGCCTCAAGCAAAGTCACTACCTTGGTAACTTTGTTATAGAGTTCAATTTTATAGACATACATTGAATTAAAACACATTCACTATATATGTACAAGAAGCTATCTGAAGGAAGGATTTCACAATGTCTTTGGTGGCTGTAGTCAAGAGTGAACAGAAAATATTCTGATGACTAAAAATATTATCTACATTTTATAGGTATAAAATTATTACTCATAAAGAAAATATATAAACAAATACATAAAGGGAATGGCAGTACTTGTCAAACTCATAATTCTTAGAAGTTGTACTAATACTGACAGATTAATCTCTGTTTCAACTTGCTGGGTTTGGTTTGGTTGCCTGTTCTGATTGACATTATAATCTTGAAATGCAGATAATGGAATATAATTTTCTACCTTAAATTTTCCTGCTTTAGTATTTCATTATTTTAGGGTGAGCATCACACATCTGCTTCACGTCTTGCTGTTTACAGTATTCCATTTCATTTGATTAATAGTGTGATAACACCAAATGCTAAGCCACAGGGAAAATGGTGATGTTTTTATAAATCATTGTTCAATGGCATGATTTTTAAAAATGTTTTTAAATGTTTTTATGATTGATTTTCCTTGTGTATATTTTTAGAAAGTTGGGAAATCTGCTTATCTGGATAATATTAATGATCATTATAGCATCCAGACACCCATACTCCCAGCTGAGTTTCCATCTCTGCCATCAACAGTTTGCATGATCGCCTCCATAGTTCTCTAAATATACTCGTTCAATTATTTATATTTTGTTTCACTATACCAGGAAATAAGAAGCAATAACAGATTACTATTGTCTATTCTACTTAAAAAATCGATTAGTTTATTCATTTATTCAACAAGTGCTGATTGTCTACTATGTAGATACAAGACAAATCATGTATGTTAATGATTACTTTAGTAGACAAATATATAATATTCTTTCATTAGTTTTTTGCATGATATTATTTTAATATAAAGTGTTTTTCTAATATGCTAAGCATCTTTTTGTTGGGACTACTCCTACCCACCTACCATGCTTAGAGCCCTATATTTTAGCATATCCTTTATACCTCTATTCTCAGGCAGATGTCCCACCTGTGAATTTTATCTCTCTCCTGCTTATAATTTTCTATTAAAACTCATTCATTTACTCTTCCATATCCTGAATTGCTAATTGATTTCTAGTTTAAATAGGAAAAAAAATGTTCTCTAAGCATTAATTTGCATTTTTTAAAGAAACAAAACCGGTTTTAAATAACTGAAGAGAGTTTGGAGAACTCTAGACTTTGAAACAGCAACTCACTCAAATCCTGCATTAAAATGAAATTGAATAGTCTCCCTTATCCCTTTTTACTGAACTCTGTATGTTCTAGTAGCTACATAACCAGGCACAGAGAGATTAAGTCAATAATATGACAAAAAAAATTACAGGTGCTTCACTTGACTGAATACCTTTCATATCTTTGGTTGCGGTATGGGTTGGACTGTGTTTCCCAAAAAGTTTTTGAAATCCTAATCTTCTGTATCTGTGAATGTCATTTTATTTGGTAAATAAAGGGTCTTTGCAGATGATCAAGTTAAGATGAGGTCATTAAGTTGGAAAAGGGAAATGTCTTTATGAAAAAGGGAAATTTGGACAGAGAAATAGACATGCACACAGGGAGAAAACCATGTGAACATGAAAGCACAGATCTAGATGAGACGTCTGCAATCCAAGGAATGCCAAAGATTGAAGCGCACAACCAGAAGCTAAGAGAGAGGCATGGAAAAAATTCTCCCTTACAACCCTCAGATGAAACCAATCCTGCTAATATGTTGATCTTTAACTTCTATTCTCTAGAACTATAAGACAAAAATTTCCATTTTTTCAGGCACCCAGTTTGTGGTATTTTGTTATAGGAAACTAATGCAGTCATTTTCTGTATTCTCTCGTGAAAAAATATGCAGGGTTGGGATGATAGATCACACAGAAATTTTTTTTCCAGCATTTTAAATGCTTGATGATGCTTATCTTTTTCTCTCTATTTCACCAGATGATTTCTGCACATACATACTATCCAGTATTCTTGCCATCCACTAAATTCATATTTGAACTATTCGATCCAGAAAATCATTAGAACATGAGTTGCAGGTTACTTGCTACACTCAGAATCATTGGTAAGTGAAGACCTATTAACAACTCAGCACCTAAGTCAACTCATACAATAATTTTCAGTTTAGTTCTGCAGTTTTTACATTTACTAACCTCTTTCACAACAGGTTTTCATATGAAGCTATTATTAGTTCAGTGACATGATTTAGTGGTAATGAGAAGAGAAGTAAGAGGGGCATTTTTGGCCCTATCCTACAAGTGTGGTCTCTCAGGGAGGGACATAATAACATCTCTAAGCAAGTAAGAAGCAGCAAATAGCTTCCACAGATAAAGAAGAGGATGTTCTGTTCTTGGGGATTGTTAGTTGGAAGGTGAATTAGGGGATTTAGGGGTCATTGGAATCTTTTGATTTTTCTCAAATGTCCCCATTCTTTGTCCCATTATTTTTAGCCAAATGTTCTACTTTTACATGATTCTTATGTCAAGACTGAATTTAGTTGAATTTATAATTCAAAAACCTGAAACATCAAATTCAGAACTTTGACCTTTACTAACTCAGCACAGCAGATAAAGAAATAAGATTGTTTCATAATCAAAGAACTCTACTCATTTCATTCTGTTCCTCAAAACAAGAAGGTAGATATTTAACTTTGTTATTCTTTTACAAGTTACTTAAGACCTCAGAAACCACGTCTGCAGTCCTATAATTTTGTATTCTTTCATTTCTTACCCCTGTGCTCTCATGGTATGACCAAATCTTACCCTTAGTAGGACTGTGATTTTAGTTAAATTAGGTAAAAATTTAATTAGACATTTTACCACTGCATGCTATGAGCATCTAGATTTGCATAGTGCAATATGAGACAATTGACAAGATAACCAATTGCCAATATCCTACATTTTTCTGAGAGTTTTGGCTGGAAATTTATTCTTTGATTCTATTTCCTGTGTAAAATAATGTGGGGTTTTTTTTTTTCTGTTTTTGGTTATAGGTAACAAGTAGTGACTTCCTTGGTCTAATATAAAAAACAAATTACTTGAGGGATACAAGGGAGCATACAGACTGAAGGAAAAGTTGAAGAAACAGGCTCGGACTACGGAGAAACCACAGAAATTCAGGAATTTTCATAAACAGAAAGTGTTGGTTGGCTTGTTATCTATAAATATGCATAAAACTACAATAGGCAAATATAACTCTGTTATTATTAAAAAGTATGTGCCATGAAAGCTAATAGTTTCCTGTTGAATTAAGTTGGCTCACATGAAATAATGAGGAGTATCTTTGGCTTTGAAGCCTCCTTTTTCTTAGCATGGTGATCCCTTCTATGGAAAGGAAAACACAGGCTCATAATATCTAAACAGGCAACTCAGAGAGCAAACTCCAAAAAGGCAGCAGCTAAGGAAAAGAGGAGCAGAGAGGATTATGTCCCCCAAACTATATTTTAACCCCATTTCTGTCCCAGAGAAAGTTTTTTAAAAAGGAAAATAAAAAACCATTTATTTACTTGCAAAACCAACCAGTGAGGGTAAAATAGTTCTCTGAGTAATTGAAATAAAAGAGAAAAGAAACAACAGAATTATTTTCTTTCATTATTGTTAATCTTCCCTTCTATTTATGTTATACCTTAGTTGCTCAGATTAAATTTTACACATGGTGGGTAACAAACTTCAAGTTTGTAGCCTATAAAAAAGCCATAAAAAAGAAAAATTCTTTCCTTAGAGTTCAAAGAAAAAGTTCAGAGAAAGAGTAAGCTCCATTCACATGCCATTACCTGTGGGCAGATGACCACAAGTTGACAGAACCAAAGGAAGCATGTGAGCCCAGTCAGAACACCATCCTTGGAAGGTCTCTTCTTCCAAGGGGAGACATACACTTAAGTAAAAGAAATTTCTGATTTCTACGGAAACTACAAGATATTTTATGTGGCACTAATTTCCCCACGGAATTTATTTACATAAATGACAAAATGAACCCAACATGGGATTTCAACACATTTTTATTGACTGTCATGAAGCAACTGAAATTATAGGCTTATAAAATGCCAAAGTGTCCTGTGATATTATCTACATTTTTTTTTTTTCTAGAAAACAGCTTCTGTTGTACTCTTTTGGAAGGATTATTCAATTACTGTATGCTAACTTTTGCTAAAAAGTAGAAAAAAAACACAAATGAAAATACATTTGGTTGGCATACTTATCTGACAAAAAGTAACTGTAAAAAGAACTATTCCCAATAGAGAAAAGTTTTTTTAGCTTTCATTCATGTTTTTTCTGATATGAAAAAAAAAAGAGAGAATAGAAAAAAAATTTATTCACGAGAATTTGAAAAAACTATGTGGAGGTTTTTTTTTTTTTTGAGACAAAATCTCACTCTGTCACCCCAGCTAGAGTGCAGTGGTGTCATGATAGCTCACTGCAACCTCAAACTCCTGGGCTCAAGCGATCCTCCTGCTTCAGCCTCCCGAGTAGCTGGGACTACAGAGACCCACCACTATGCCCAGCTGATATTTTCTACTTTTAGTAGAGTCAGGGTCTTGCTCTTACTCAGGACTCAGGCTGGTCTCAAACTCCTGAACTCAAGAGATCCTCCCACCTTGGCCTCCCAGAGTGCTAGGATTACACATGAGCCACCGTACCCAGCTGGATTCTTTTTTAAAGCTCAAGGAGTCAGTACAATGAGAAGCTTTGTCAAGACTGCTGTCACCCAAGAGGTAAACAAACTAGAAAAGACCTGGCTAGAGATAACTATTAGAGTGTTAAAGTCAAATTATCAAAAGGGTCTTTTTAAATTCAGGGTAAGGTGGGGAAAAAATTAGTATGGCGGTACTCAATTGTTGAGAATATGTTTATCAAACTATTAATATAATCCTTAGAATTAGAAGGCATGAGAAGATAACAGAATATGTAAAATCAGAAGACCTAGCTTGAGACCACACCTTTTTTATTTCTGAGTACCTGGCACATAGTAGGATCTTTGTTAATAATTTGTTTAGTGGAGTAATGCAGATTTAACGTGTCTTATAAATCTAAATACCAATGCCTTAATTTGTTCATGCCTCTATAACAAAATGCCATAAACCTGATGGCTTCTAAACAACAGGAATCTATTTCTCACAGTTCTGGTGGCTGGGAAGTCTAAGACCAAAGCACTGGCAGATTTATTGTCTGTTGAGGGCATGTCTTTTCACGCATAGATGGTGTCTTCATGCTATGTTATCAAACGATTGGACTGGAAAGGCAGCTCTCTGCGGTCCCTTTTATAAGGGTACTAATTCCACTCATGAGAGCAGAACCCTCATGACCTAATCACTTTCCAATCACCCCATCTTCCAATACTATGACACTGGTGATTAGATTTCAACATATCAATATTGGGGGTATGCAGATATTCAGATCATAGCAATCATTCTACATATATTGTATTTTTACTAAGATGCAGATGCCACTTCAGTTAATTATTCCATAAATTGACAGCTATTGTTGTTAACCATTAATAAAAACAGAAATTTTCTATAGTGACTGATTAGAAATAACACTAACAATGCCTGGAAGGTCCCAGACTCCTTTGAGAATCTGGTGAGACTTTAGAAATCCTCTGCAGAAAAAAGACAATAGGTAATGAATACAATATTTTCAATACCATTTTAGGCGATTCAAAGATGGCCTAAAGATATTCCACAAGATCCTATAGGATTCTAGGGAAAAGTAGTAAAGAATCCATGGCCATCCCCAACTTTTTTGGCACCAGGAACTGTTTTCATGAAAGACAATTTTTCCATGGACCGGGATGGGGGGGATTGTTTCAGGATGATTCAAGCATATTACATTTATTGTGAACTTTATTTCTATTATTATTACATTGTAATATATAATGAAATAATTATATAACTCACCATAGGTTGGGGCCTTCTGGTTTAGACAAACTTAGGGTGGGGCGGAGAGTAACTATATAAAAAATCATGACCCATGTTCCAGGTTTGGTTCTGCTATTAACCACATGTGTGATCTGGAACAAGCTTCTTGCATATTTTGCCTTCAGTTTTTCATCTGTACAGTAAAGTCCTTCAACAAATTGTTGGGTTTTATAAAAAAGGGATAATAGCAGGCTGCTGATTTTAACAATGAGTTCAGTAACTTGAGGAAGTAGAATGCTACTCTGTCTTAGAACTTGTATCATAAAGTGAAAATTTCCACAAACATTTGAACTCTGTATAGAACTTTGGAGCCACCAAAAATGTAATTGTTCCAGTTACCTATAGTTATGCAACTAGCTAACTCAAAATTAAGGCTACTATGCAAAAATAGTTATTTATCCTGCTTACAAATTTGTAATTTTCTCAAGGCGTGGTGGAGTCAGCTAATCTTCATTCAACATGGCGTTAGCTGGGCAGTTCACCAGGGCTAGAAGATCCATGTCCAAACTGACTCTATGTCGTGATTCGCAATTTGATGCTGGCTACGGAGCCTCTCCATGGCATTGGTAGCTTGGGCTTCTTTGTAGCTTGGGGACTGATTTTCAAGAGCAAATATTCCAAGAGTCAGGAAGTAGAAGAAGGTGTAATTTTCCTAAGGACTAGACACCAAAATTGGCACAGTAACTCTTCCACCATATTCTTTTGGTTAAGCATCAAGAAAGCCTGGAATTAAAGGAGTGATATGGACATAGACATAATAGAAGAAGTGTTGAAGAATTTAAGGGCTATATTTTAAAACCGTCACTGCATTAATTGCCACATTCCCTGATAAATTTTGTAATACTAATGTAGTATTATCTTTATTGTTTGGCTAAGCATTTATATTAGAGGTGAAAGATAATTCCTTCACAAATGGGCACTCGATAAAATCCCATGATTCCACTAAAAGTCTGCCTTAGTGCCGATTTGTAGGAACTAAGTCCTAGTTTTAAAAACTACTTCCTTATTCCAGATCCCTGAAAATTAAGTTGACTACCATGTAGTGTTTAACGCTGATTCTAATAATTTAATATCTAATAATATCTATTAATATCTAATAATTTAATATCATTCTATGCAACTAAATCTCATCATGTACCACGTAACCCTATTAATTGATCATTTTTTTTCACATTGTTCCACCATACAATTTCTCTTAAAATATCTTTTCTTCTGAGGGGATCATCCCTCAGTCCGTTTCTTAACTATATCCGAATTTATTCCTCTGAGCTGGATTATATTATTAATATGTTGTAAAACTCCTTATTTGGCTGATTTCCCAATGAACATGCAGACAAGTAGAAACACCTGTGAACTATTTTAGCATGGGGAATTGAGTTTAACCTGGGCTGAATAAGCCTGCCCATTTCTACTGATGATAAAATATCAGTTCCAATGTAGTAATATAAACTTAAATTGCATAAAGCAGAAAAGAAACGTCTTTCTAAATATTGTAGACTTACTGACATATCTCAAATGGCCAAAGATTATTTCTTGGGATTTACTGAAATAAGGTTTAGTGTGATTGCTTATCTGTTAACTAATTTCAAGAGTCATAACAGCAAATTTGGGAGAACTAGATTTTGGAAAAAAAAATCCTTAGTTTTAAAAAATGTAGTTGCTTTTATTTCAGAGTGTATGAGGAAGGTTGGCAGAATCAAGAAAAGTTTGCAGAACTGGTGACAGACTCTCAACTCCCTGGGTCATACAAGAATACTGTAATATATCTTTTTTTAAAAATTTCAGCATATATATGGGGTACAGATGTTTAGGTTACGTGTGTTGCCTTTCCCCTCTTTCCTTCCCGGAGTCAGAGCTTCAAGCATGTCCATCCCCCAGATGGTTCATATCACATTCATTATGTATGTACATACCCATCCCCTCCTCCCCGCTCCCATCTGCCCGACGCCTGATAAATGTTAGTCCTATATGTCCACTTAGGTGTTGATCAGTTAATACCAATTTGCTGGTGAGTACATGTAGTGCTTATTTTTCCACTCTTGGGATACTTCACTTAGTAGAATGGGTTCCAGCTCTATCCAGGAAAATACAAGAGATTCTATATCACCGTTGTTTCTTATAGCTGATAGTACTCCATGGTATACATATACCACATTTTATTAATCCACTCATGTATTGATGGGCACTTGGGTTGTTTCCATATCTTTGCAATCATGAATTGTGCTGCTATAAACATTCTAGTGCAGGTGTCTTTTTTATAGAGTGTCTTTTGTTCTTTTGGGCAGATGCCCAGTAATAGGATTGCTGGATCAAATGATAGATCTACTTGCATTGCCTTGAGATATCTCCATATTGCTTTCCACAGAGGTTGCACTAGTTTGCAGCCCCACCAGCAACGTAGGAGTGTTCCTATCTCTCCGCATCCATGACAACATTTATTGTTTTGACACTTTTTAGTAAAAGCCATTCTCACTGGAGGTAAGTGATGTCTCATTGTGGTTTTGATTTGCATTTCCCTGATGATTAGAGATGTTGAGCATTTTTTCATATGTTTATTGGCCATTATTCTATCTTCTTTTGAAAAGTTTCTCTTTGTGTCCTTTGCCTACTTTTTAATGGGGTGGTTTGATTTTTTTCCTTGGTGATTTTCCTGGGTTCTATATAGATTCTAGTTATCAGCCCTTTATTGGATGTGTAGTATGCAAATATTTTCTCCCATTCTGTAGGTTGTCTGTTTGCTCTCAGATTTCTTATATATAGAATTAGGTCTGAGAGATTTAATTTTGATCTTATTCTTGCTTTTTTATAAATGATCTGCTCTTTCTCTCTAGAAGCTTTTTGAATTTTTGCTTTGTCTTTGATAATCTTAAATGCTACCTATAGACAGAGGTGTCCTTTTCCTTATAGCTCCTGTTTGTCATTCTAGTAGCCTTTTTAGTTTTCAGTTTTTAAAAAATCTTGTTTTATTTTCAGGAAATGTATCTCCATTATATTTCTTCAAATATTTTTCTCCTCTTTTTTAAATTTTGTCTTTCTTTCTGGGAGTTCAGTTATTTCTATGTAGGAAGTTTTGCCTCCTCCTCCATCTCTAAAATGTTCTTTTATATCTTCTATCTCTATATTCTTTCCTCCTGCCTCCTGGGAGTTGCTCAATTTATAAGTTACAAATTTGTTCAGCAGTTGTAACTGTGAGCTCATATTTCTCTGAAGGCATGAGATACCCTGTCTGATAATATGTCTCATAATGTGTGTTGAGAAAGAGTTAAGGCAAAGGAAGAGGCTGAATCCCAGGGCAGAGAGCCTGGGTACAGTAGAACCACTATTTAACACTCTGGTTTACTCTCCTCTTATCAGGTAATTCCTTGTGCCAAGATTTCACTTTTAAACTTTGGGGAGACACAGCTGTTGGAGGAAGCAGCCTCTCTAAGTTGTTATTCATAGCGCTGGTTGGCAAGGCTGTGTTTTTCTTCCCTCTTCTGGGTCACCATACTTACCAAAGGGCATCCCTTTAAAAATATTTCAATGAAAAACAAATAACTACATCAAAATAAAACAGAAAACAAATTAAAAGTTACCATACAACTTTAATCCTTCAAAACAAAACAAAACAACCCCAAAATTCCAGCACACACACACCCCTGGAGTTGTTTGAAGCAGTTGGAACATGATAATTCTTTTACTGTAAACTGAATGAGTATAAGCTCATGTCTGGTGCACTAAGAAATCATTCAAGAACAGTAAGTCCTTTAGTATATATTTTTCCAGCTGTGTTTCCACGGTCTGCAGCAGAGTAGTTTGCAGCACTGGGTATGCATTTAAGTTATTGGGGAATATTTGGCTTTGTCAAATGGGTGACTTTGCTATTTAGAATGCAGATAAATTGGAACCTGGTTAGTCTAGCACTTCTTATTTCTGCTTCTTGCTTTCCCCTAACCCATGAAACAAAAACAAAACGAAACCCCCAAACCCCTCAAACACACAAATACATACATTTAGATACATACACACACCATCTCCAAACTCTAGGGCTACTACATGCATAATAGGCATTTAGGACTTTTACAAAGTTAGTTTTTAATTTCAGTTGGCTTTTGCTACATGTGAAGGTCATGCAGATAATAAATAGCCATTATCTTTCTATGAATGGAGGACTCAACTTTCTAAATAGGCTTAAAAGCCATAAAACCCAACCAAATAAAACCACAACAATGGCAGCAACAGTGAAAACACAAAACACCAAACACTTAAAGTTCTAAGAATAGTATGTGTAATGGCTTATCTGAGAACACCTGGAGAGATCTCTTCTTCAAGGGTTGGGCCACAAGCAAAGGTCCCTGAGGGCTGGAGCCCAAGTTTATGGGTACCAATCTGAAGAGTCTTTGATGTGTACATCTTGCCTATTTATTTCAAGGAAGTGTTCTGCAATCGAGTGGGGTAGACTTTCTCTCTTCATTGTCTACTCTGTCCTGTGCAGTCCTGGGTGCTTCCTCTGTGTGATGGTCTATAATTGTGGTTTGACCTGTCCTCCTCCTGGACCCACCACGGAGCCCTACAGGGTAGACTCACCAGCACATGGAGGTAACATGGCAGAATGGCAAGAGTCATTATTTGACTAGAGATATTATTTGACATCCCCTAGGAAATTTATGAGGCTCATCACCTTCAGAAAAATTACCGAAGTGTGATTTTTGTGAAAGGCATATAACCTTTTTGAGCAGGGGTTGGCAAACTTTCTCTGTAAAAGGCCAGATCATAAATATTTTTGGCCTTGTGAGCTACACAATCTCTGTCACAACTACTCAAGTCTGGCATCATAGCAAACACAGCCATGGACAATATGTAAGCGAACAGATGCAGCTGTGTTCCAGTAAACCTTTATTTACAAAGCAGGTGCTGGGGCCGAATTTGGCCATGGACCATAGATAGTTTGCCTTTTTGTTTCTTAGAGCCTTGGGGACCTCATAGGGTAAAAGCAAGGTGACAGATAATAGTCTCTGCCTATAGAAATGTGTTTGAATCCAGTTAGAAAATAAAGACTAATACTTTATTTTTAAACAAACTGTGAGTAGAAGTGATTATATGTGGGGGTTGATCATCAGACAGAATTCAGATGTGTTGGGAGATTCACTGGCCTTTCAAAAGCTTAGGCAAATCCAATTTTCTGGTTGAAAGTAAAAATATTTCCATGGGTTTTCTGGCTACCCAATAGTTTTGATGGGAAGGTGTTTGTGTGAGTCAACTGTCAATGAGTATGAAAGTTGCAGATAAAATTTCTGCAGAAATGCATGCGAAATAGGAGTGGGAAACAGGAAGGAGAAAAGGTGTTTGGCCCTATGTACCTGGACCTTGCTAAATGGCCTCTTTCAGAATGAATAATGATTTTGCACAAAGCCATTTGGCTTGGGAAATATCCTTGAGTTACTCTGATCCAAGGTGTACACAGTTTCCTTTGGCTAGCTCCTAGAGTGGAAAGCTTAGCTAAAAATTAGTCACTCAGGAAGGCAGGGAGAAGGGGAATCTTTTGGGAAGCTTGATCTGGGAGGTGATAGAACGTCCAGGAAGGGAAGCTTGGGATGCAAGAAAATACTGTGAGTCTAGGGTGCTTGGGGTGCGTGTGAGTGGCTGTGAACAGCTCTGCTGTTTGCTGGGCTTACATCCAAGGGCCCCTGCTCACAATGAGTCCTACTCATGGAAAGGGAACTGTCACCCTTTATTGACTGATAGGCTGGTCCTGTGTTGATTTGTCTGATTTAAATTAGAAACCTTTTTTCTTAGATGGCTGGTCAGCTTTCTTCTTTTAAAGTAGTTAATAACAGTACATGGCCAGAGGATCATAAGCAGCTTGCCCAGCTTTTATATATAACCCACAATCTAATTTTAGAAAGAGAGGTTAGAAAGCTGCCTCTTGTCCCTCTGTTTCACATATGCCCAGATATTAGCATTTACGTGATTGAAAAGTAGTATCTCTCTGTAAAGCCATGGCTGACATTTTTATATTCTTGAAAATGCCTCTCCCAGAGCAAAGTGAATTGCTCCAACCCCAAAATATAGGCACAGGGGCCCTCGAGATTTGTTTAGGGGGTGTGAGAGCATTTCTCTCTTTTTTTTCCCCTATAACTTCAAAAGCCTACAACTTAAAAGTGTGATATGGGCAAAGAAATTTAATCTATTTTATAGACAAGTTAAAAGATACATCTCATTTGTCCTGGGAGCCAGTGTGAAAAATCTCTGTGGCTTTGAATGAGGAGGAAATGGCTGTGGCGGGTGTGTGATGTCTATAGAACCCATAAACACATCCAGACCGGCACCAGCACCAAGAAAGAGAATTACATTTTTTATTTGAATGTATGCCACTTAGAAATGTTCTTATTATTAATGTGCTATTAATAATAACAAATAAAATGTTCAGAGAATTCTCATTTTCTCTTGTTCTCAAAAACAACCAACTAACCAACCAAACGAAAAAGCAGTCTCTCTCAAATCACAGCCCAGAGTTAGGCGGGTGGGCTAGGACAGGTGGGCATTTCTACTCCACGTGATCATTCCGGTTTCCTCTGTGGTGGTGTTCCACCGTCACCATCCTATGGTTGTAAATATAGAGTCATATTAATTTTAAATGGAAAAACTTACAGCCAATAAACATTCTTTCCTGATATATTTTTCAGCAACGAAGTTGTTCACCTCTGATTCACGTTGTCCTTTTTCAAGGGGCGAATCTTTGGCAGGCCCATCCTTACTGAGTCCTTACTTCTTCACAGTAAGCTGCAAAGCTGGTGTTACAGAACCTGGGATTCTAAGAGCCTCAGTAATGAGTCTGAAGTGAGGGAGGGAGCTGGAAGCTGCTATGGATAATGAGAAAACCAAACGGGAGGAGAGTAACAGTGACAACAGATAGCTTCATCTTGTGTAAATTAGGTTTGCCCAGAAGCAACAGAAGCTTGAATAAACTCAAAGTGAAATACCATCTTCAGGCTCATGTTACCTTCAAAAGCAATTGAAAAAGCTAAAAAGTAACCTAAACCCCTTTCTAATCAGGAATATTCTGTCCAGGTAATGTTGCCAGCAGAAGCTAAATCCTAAGCTGTTCTCTTTTCATTTGTTTATTTTTAATTGTCAAATGATAATTGCATATACTTATGGGGTACAATGTTTTTGATGGTGCTGGTGGGCTTTTTTCACGAGTGCACCCACAGGCCTGCCCACCCCTCATTCCGAGGTGACTTGGCTAGAGAAGCTATCCGTGATATTTTGCCATTTCTCTGGCATGCCCTATGTGCTCTCTGTTTCTCGCCTTTTTGTATAAACATCACACTTTAAAATCAACAGGGCTTGGGTTTCACTTCACACTCAGGAGCCACAGCTCTGTAAGATTTTAAGTGAAAAGGTATAGTTTGTTTAAACCTTTTTCAGGATAAGTTGGAAGGAAAGGTGGTCTCTGGGTGCTCAGAATGACTTATTTTCCTTATGATAAGCTTTGAGAAGCACTTTCATTGGCTGACATATTTCTCGGCAAAACAAACAAAAAAATTAGGCCTATGGGCATTAGGCAAGAGGGAAGAAGTGTGGTCTTTAGAATCAGACCGAATTGGGTTCTGATCTCAGCAATGCCAAATACCAGCTATTTAATGACTAGAGACAACTAACTGTCCTCAAGTAAAAATTTCCCCTTCCTTCTTTTCAAAATAGAAGAGTGGGACACTTCACTCCAGATTGAGACTATGTTTCTCAGACCCCTTGACTTTCAGGGCTAAAGCTAAGACCATTCCAGGAAAACTAAAAAGAGTTGGTTATTCTTGTCATAACACACCAACTGGAGAAGTTCGTTGAAATAACTGGTAATTCTGAATCTGCAGTAACATGCATCGAAACTCTGTTTCTGAATCTGGTGGGAATTTACCCAGTGATGCCAACCCTACACTTTATATAATTTCTTTTTCTTTGACACACTCAGTGTTGCAGATAAGAAATACTTGTTACCTCTGCCATTGCTAACTAGCTCATTGCCATCCTGAAGAAGTAGATGCTGTCATTCTTTTGTAGTAAGGAAATGTAGGCTATGGCAATAAACACTTGGTGACATAGTCTTCGGATCCTTTTGGTAACTTTATGACCAAATCTAGCTGAGCCACATTGGCGGTTCCACACTTTGGGAAGATGATGAAAATATTGATTTGCTTTGCTGGGGCAGATTTAGTACAATTATTATGAAGACAGGTTTGTTCAGGGAGGAGAAACCAGAATCCAGCTTACTATCCTTAAGTACCATGCTTACTGGGCCACTGCTGTACATTGCTGATGTTATAATATATGAAATTGGATTTTGAACTTAGCTACTAGTAAACTGACTTGGTGAGTTCTGACTCAGTGAGGACTTAGAGGATAAGATCTAGCTGAGTTTTTCTTACTATGACTTTCTTTAGCTTTTACACGTTCCCCCTCCTCCCCGAATATGAAGAGAATTACAGTTATACTCTAGGTCAGGTCTGAGCTCATCCTCCAAATATGTCTCAGTGTCGACAACAGTAACCTGAATATTGAGCATGTATATCTTACGTGCTGGAAGGGGAGTGCGCTGGGGCAGTGAGGGAGGCCAGGACTGTGCGTCCTCTCAAATTGCTATTCACCTTTCATTCTGGCACTTTTTTGTTGGTCTTTCTAACTTTTATAATAACTTGATAGTGAGATTTTCCAGGATTTTCCAGCATTATCTCTAGAAGTACCTGGAAGAAATCTCCATCTTAAGTGAAGTCATATGTGAACAATAGCCACTCAGGCAGCAATAATAAAGAACACTATACTATCAATATCAAGTGCAAAGCCAGCGTTACTGTAGGCCTGTGATGGCCACTATTGTTGATTCCATTGGACTGGCTGGCTATAAAGGATGTCCTCCACCCCTCAATTTCATCAAGCTTTATGCTGGGCAAAAAAGAACAGTATTTCTCAAACATAAGAAAGCCATGATTTGCCAAGGACGTATGTGTGTTGTAGGTAGGCAGGCAGTCCAAATCTGCCTGGGGAAGGAGTTATCCAGCTATATAGACAAGATTGCATTTTCACTGCTAAAAGCTATTGCTTTCTTATCAAATAGATATCTTGGCTATCTTTGCCAAAAAAAAAAAAAAATCAATATGATGAAGTGTTGCATACTTTTACAATATTTATCTCTAGCATTATATTGTTATAGCTTTAGTTTGTGCAGTATTTAGTGAGGTAAAGTAGTGGTCCATAAACTAACTTTTCTGGGTCAGCAATAAGAAAAGTATGATTAGCTAGAAAAAGAAAATATACTTTCTTATAAACTTACTCTCTTCAAATTCAATGTCAAGTAAAAGCTCTTGGTATAGTAATGGGGACTTAATCACCACATACAAGATTTATAAGGAGCCCTATATAGCTAGAAACATTTTTCTTCTATTTTGAGGCTCAGGAATTTTCTGTAAAATTTCCTGTGTCAGAAAATTTGAAGTTTCTAAGTGAGACTAATATCCCTATTTCTGGCATTCTGATAATTTTATAAACTTATTGAAAAACAGAAGCTGAAAATGTTACAGGGTTGCATAGATTGTCTTTGAGAACCTGAAAGAAAAATAGATATTATTTCTTTTTAATTTCATTACAAATGTTTATTAACCAGATATCTATCTTACTGGCATTGTTTCAGGGCTTCTGTTTTTCTTATCTCATAGATAAAACAGAGATATAATAATATCACAAAGATTTGCTGTGGGAATTAAGTGGGTAATGTTTATAAAGTTCTTGGTGTGGTATCTAGGACATAGCAAGAACTCTATGTTTTATATTCCAATATTAATATCATCTTTATTATTATTGCCTGTCTAAAAACTGTGGGGGACATGAAGAGATATCATCAAAGAATTTATATTTAGTTAGTAAGACAGGACTTAAGCTTGTAAAATTTTCTGTGTAATTTGGTGATACCATCCATATGAGCCATGTGTGGGCTATCTTTCTGATTCTATGTAAACTGTTAACATTGGACTGGGAAAGTCACATTTTAGCTTATTGGATAAACCAGAGAACAGAGATTTGGAGAATGGAGGCAGAGGTTGAGTTACTCAGAAAGCAAAAAAGGATATTCACAATCAGAATAAGCAAAATAACAAGACCCAGAGTTCAGGGAACAGTCCATGGAGAAAATGGATAGAAAAAAAAATGAACAGCCAAGTCGGGGAGTAAGACAGGTTTACTGGAAAATTTAGGGCAGTTTTTTTTTTTATTCTTTCTGTTCTGTCTTCCTCCTTTCATAGATTTAAAGATTCCCTTCTTGGTCTTTGCCTTGGTCTTTCTGTGTGTACTGACTATATTACTGGAGAGGCTTCATAGAGGCAGTGGGACTCTAAGTGGACCTTGAAAAATGGGAAAAATTTAGACAGGATGAAGAGGAAATAGAATTGCATAACAGGTGGGAAGAAAGCAGTAAATGTAGGAGAGACGTTCTCATACATTTGAGGCCCAATGAGCAGATCAAGGGACTTACATAAGGGAGTCGTGTAATATGTGAGCTGAAGCCATATTGTGATCAACTTAATCAAGTTTGGATTTTGTCATTTGGGTAGAGGAAAGTATTGATAAGTGCAAAGACTGATTTCCTCCCGTTTATCCTTCCCTCACTCCATTCCTCCTTTCTTCTCTTAGTTCGTGTCTTTTTTTTTTTTATGATTCCATTTATATGAAATTTCCAGAATAGGCAAATCCATAGAGGTAGAAAGTAGATTAGTAGTTGGCAAGGGCTGTAGGAGAGGGAAATGGAGAGTGACTATTAATGGATTTATTTAAGGGGGATGAAAATATTCTGGAATTGGATAGTGGTGACGGTTGTACAACCTTGAAAACATACTGAAAATGACTGAACTATACACTTCAAAAGAATGAATTTTATGGTATGTGAATGATGTCTCAATTTTTTTAAGTGTACAATTAAATGATTATTAGTGAATTTATCAAGATGTACAGTTAATCACATAAATCAGTTTTAGAGGAATTCCTTCCCCCTATTGAGACCCCTAATTCCCTTCTCCAACTACTTTTCAAGCATGCCCCTCCCCTTCACAGTGCCCTGTTAGTTCATGTCTTTTATTCACTGATAAGGAATTACTTGCCTTCTGGTTTGTCAAAGCAGTAGATCAGAGAACATTTGCTGCAATAGTGTCTGTCAAAGGGGCTGGCCATAAACACTCTAGCTTCACATTCATCTGAAGAGCACTTCCACTGAAGATGACTACTTTCATTATTCTCAGTCACCTTACGGTATTTCAAGACAGCCAGGGTAAGCTTTCTCTTGTGCTTATTCTTAGGAGTGATGTAAGACTTCTTCCTTTTCTTAGTGCTTCAACACAAGATAAAGGGTGGACTCTTTTTGAACTTTGTAGTCAGACACAGAATGTGCATCTTCTAGGTGTTTGCCAGCAAAGGTCAGTTTTTGCAGCTCCGGTAGAATTTCTTCCTTATCCTGGATCTTGGCCTTCACATTGTCTCTTGTATCCAAGGGTTCAACTTTGAGAGTGATGGTTTTCCCTGTAAGGGCTTTTATGAAAATCTGCATTTTGATGTCAGTTCCATCACAGCTGATGGACAGAAAAGTGGAAGATTGAAGTTTAAAGAATAACTTTCTCCAAGTCATTACCGCTGCCAAGCAGAAAGACAGGGCTTGGATCCCAGATGAGTCTGCCTCCAAAGCCCATGCCTTTTCCCATCATCTCTGCTGCCGCTGGGAATCTTTTGAATTGATAAAGGTTATACGTGAGCTCCATGACCCTGGAAGAGGAAGAGTCAAGAAAGAACTGTTAGGGAACCAACATGATAAATTCAGATGGTCAAAAACTCATTTATAAAACTTTCCGACAAATAAATCTCATCATGACAGCTATGTGAACAGGGATTATTAATCTTCATGTTACAGTTGAAAAAGATTGTACAGTTGATTCTTATTATTCTTGGTGTAAGTATGTTCTATGAAGTCCACAAAGACTGAATTAATGAATACCATAGTACCTCTTATGGGAATTATGAGATAGGTTCCTGTGAGTCTCTGACCACAACATTTTCATCAACTGATCCATACATAACTTTGTTTTTTGTATCTTAGAGTTCTGTTTAAAGACACTTACTTAATACACATTGTTGATTCATTAACATTGAACTCACAGCCAACAGCACTATATCTCAGGCTAAATGAAGCTTATATAATACATGTACACAGCCTTCTTGTGCTTAGGAACAGTAAGTAGCACTTTAGAGCTATGAGCGCTGAACAAGAAGGGAGTGTCTCCTTGTTTGACCTCCACTGAGAACATGTACATTGGGTGACTCAAATTTTTTGCTGCTCTGGGCATGTCTATGAATGACTGGGAAAGCACCATGGGTACTGATTTTGAGGTCACAAATAAATTTTATCAAGTAGATGAATATACAAATACAGAATCCACAAACAATAAGGATCAACATAGGGAGAACTCGAGTACTTAGTATGAGTCGGGTCCTGCGTTAAGAAATTCATCTCAGATAAACCTTCTAATAAGCTCATTTTACAGATAAGCTGTGGAAAAATTAAACTTGTCCAAGAGCACACTGCTGGTAAGAGATAGATCTGTGATTACATACCCCCATCTGTGGCTCTAGGGTCTACTCAGGAGCATTATGTTGTGGGGAAGAAACTGAGATGAAGAGTTTAAGTTATTCAAGCTTTCCCAAGCAGAAAATGACAGAGCAAGGACTTGAATTCTTCCTATAACTCACATGAACATCCTGGACAGACCATCTCAGAGGGTGGAGTGGTGTGAATGGAAAAAATGAGGGGTCGTGAGCAGAGCAAAGGGTTTATGTTAGTTGGAGTTTTGTCCATGAAACAATGAGATGTAATCTGTCAATGCTGCAATTCTGCTTCTGAGCTTTGCTGTGACAGGACTCATATAAAAATAAAGATAAAAAATTCATCTTGATTTTTTGGGATTCAAAATACATATAATTTGAAGTGATGTCAGAAGAAATGTAAAGTAGAATTAGGGGTCTTTTAAAAGTTTCCTTGAGGGGAAAGGAGATTTTGCTTCTCTCTGTGTATTCAAACAAAACAAGGCTTTTAAAAAAGAAAACTCCATTTACCCTACTCTTGAATTATATTCTATTGTTGTTGTGTATTTTATTTTTGTTTATTCTTAACCTCACAAGACTGTATCATTTTTACTTAATGTGGTCCGTGTCTGTCTACTTTTACCCATGTAAAAGTGTTCTTTGTTCTTTATTCTTTCTGTATCTCTAACCTGCCATCTGGGATCATTTTCCTTCTGTCTGGAGTTTCTTTCTTGGGTAGCAAATTTTCTTAGTGTTTGTTTGTCTGAAAATGTCTTTATTTTACCTTCATTTTTTTTTTGTTGAGACAGAGTCTCACTCTGTTGCCCAAGCGAGAGTGCTGTGGCATCAGCCTAGCTCACAGCAACCTCAAACTCCTGGGCTCAGGTGATCCTTCTGCCTCAGTCTCCCGAGTAGCTGGGACTACAGGCATGCACCACCATGCCCAGCTAATTTTTGCTATATGTATTTAGTTGACCAATTAATTTCTTTCTATTATTAGTAGAGACGGGGTCTCGTTCTTGCTCAGGCTGGTTTTGAACTCCTGACTTTGAGCAATCCGCCCGCCTCGGCCTCCCAAAGTGCTAGGATTATAGGTGTGAGCCACTGTGCCCAGCCATTTTACCTTCATTTTTGAAGGCTATTTTGCTGGGTATGGATTTTGAGGTTAGTGATTGTTTTCTTTTAGCACAGTGAAGATACATTTTTTTTTTTTGGCTTCCATTGTAGCTTTTGATCTAACAATTACCTTTCTTGAATATAGTCTATCTTTTCTCTCTGACTGCTTTTAAAATCTCCTCTTAGACTTGGGTATTCTTCATTATCTCAGTGTGGTTTACTTTTCAGTTTTCTTGTCGGGATTTGTTAGCCTTCAATGTGAGGATGAACTAAAAACAAACCATTCTCCCAACTCACTCTCATTGGCACAATCAGGACTGGGCAGAAAATGCTCAGCTGCTGAGCAGAGGAAGATAAATAACAGTGCTTGAAAAGTTATAACCATGAGCCTCTCCCCAAACTGAACACATGCTATTTGAATGGTCTGACAAAAACCTGAAATGAAAAACGATCTTCATTCCATTCAGGAAAATAAGAAACTTGCTGTCATGATTCACTAAACATTTATTGGAAAAAAAGATATCATGAGAAACAAAATATAATAGAAATCAATCCAGGAAGACTTCAGATACTAGCATTTTTAGGCATAAAATATAACGGTGTTTATCATATTTAAAGAAAGAAAAATTTTACAATTTATGGAGGAATACTGAACCATAAAGAATAGTCAGCTTCTGATATAATCTGAAAAATGAATTATTTGAAAAAACCTCTATTAATGTGTTTAATAGCAGATTTGACTACTTTTTTCAAAGTGTATCTGTGTCTAATGTATCCATTTGAATTCTAATTACACGGGTGGTGCTGGTGGTATTTAAGCTTACTTCTGTGAATCTGCTTCAATAAACCTCAGCCAGTTGGCTTTTACTTGGAAGAACTCACCTTCTTTCTGAGACAATTCCAGAAACCCTTAAGAGTCCTATATGGGAAAGCACTGTTCTAGGCACTGTAAGGGGACACAAAAATGAAGATGTATGGTTTGTGCTTTCCAGAGCTTCCCGAATAATATGAAGAGTAAGACATATATGCAAAAAGCTCAGATACAAAATAGATTATGTATATATTATTCTATAAGAATCCATAGAATACAGGTACACAACATGGGAGTTTGAGAGGGATATCAATTCTGAAGGCAACACAATTGGTGAAAATTGTTTTCAGAGGAATTTGATTCAGGTTAAACACTGTGACTTTTTCAAAAGAAATTTCCTGGTACATCAATTTGGAAGGAAGCTGAGATCCCAAGCATCCTAAATGAACTGCCCTACTTAGGACAATGCAAGAAATTTGTTGGTATTAGTGGGGCAGGGGGTTGGGGAAAGGAAGGGGAGGAAGAGGGATGGGAATGGGATAGGAAGAGAGAGGGTTAGAGGGAGGAGGAGTGGGGGAGGGCAAGAGTGAGAGAGGGAGAGAGAGAGCGAGGGGGAGGAGGAGAAAGGGTAGGGGGGGAAGCTTGACTTGGGGCCAGGAGAATGATGCAAGGTTGCATGCTGCGCAATGTAATTCCTCCCTATGAAGTGCTAAATCTTCAACAATGCCTATGAAGATTATGAAACGCTTAATATAAATCCTTTTTCCTAGACTGAGTTGTGTGTTCTGGCCCCTGGGGCAGAATGGAGACAGTTCGATGCAGGGCACAGGCAGCAGAGTGAAACAGGAGGGTATGTCCTAGGAGCTCATGGATGTGAGGGGGAGGGCTTCACACCAGCCTGGGGTAAGAAACTGGAAACTGGCCAAGTTTAACTCCATGTCTGAGGAGAGAGAGACCTCACATGACATCTGGATGATGCTAAGAAAGTTCTTGGGAGAGACAGAATTTGACTTGGACATTGAAATGCAGGTTGGACTCCAGCGGGACTGAAGCTGGGGCAAGAGAGGAGGGCTCTCCAGAGGAGGAATAAGCATGAGCTTAGGCACCGAGAGAGAAAGTGCTGGGGGCTGTTCTCCCACCAGCCATGGAGCATGCCTGCTGTGTCCCCCAAGTCAGGCTAGGAGAGGAGCACAGACTGAGTCCCACCCTGGAATGGGCCAGTGAGGACAGAACCTAGGACTCCAGGCCTGTGGCAGCCCTCCTAACGTGTAGCTGGCGCTCATCTTTCGTAGTGTTTGGAACCTGGGTCTGTGTGGCCCGCCTTCCTGTTAGGCTGCCCCCTCCAAGCTTGCCTTCTGCCTCCTGCAGACAACGCAGGGGGCAGACTGACTTTGGGAATGGGGTGCCCACAATGGCCAACTGCACAATGCCATGTCTCCTGGTTGTGATTAAGTTGTCGTTCAGCGCATTTTTGCCTGGATATGGCCTTCTGGAGCACCTTGGGAGATGTCAAACTCCATAACCGAGGCCTGGGACCAAAGCATTCACACATGAGTAAATGAAAGCAGACCCGTTGCTGGGGTCTGCCCCCTGAAATACGGCTGCCCACATATTTGAAAGTCACAAGCCCCGCTGTCTGTCATCCCCCACTGACTCTGCATTGCTGATGCTTGTCAGCTCATATGCAACCGAATCGCCTGACACTGGGAAAGGTGAAGTAAAAGTGCAATAAAACCCACTGTGGACTTGCCGTGCACTTGAACGTGATACTCCAGTTTAAAGGACAATGTTTTAAACAGCCTAGAGTTTCTGACAAACATGTAATTAATGACCATCAAATGCTTTTGATTAAAAAGAGCATGAATTTAAAGCCACTTTTTTTTTTTTTAAGGCAAAGACATTGCTTGCATCTTTGAGGGCTATTCAGTGACCATAGAGCTTTGGTTCAAGGAGTTGGAAATTTGTCCAGCGCTACGTCACATTCAATATTTGATTTGCAAACATAGTTTCTCCTTTACTAAGTGACCACTCAACTGAAGTCAAAAGTTATCTGATTACAGGAAAATAACTTGATTATTCTGGTTACTGTAAATATTTTGTAAGCTTGTTTCAACCAAGCACACTCAGAAAATTTCCATGTCTTCATCTTACTGTGTAATATCCAACTTGACTTATATTCTTCTATTTTCAAAAAGGGCTGCAATTTGAGAAGATGGCTTTGAGGCCTTTTAAAATTACTTGCATTTTTTTTTTGCACTGTTTTAAAGAGTTGTAGGCCATTCCAATATGATCCCAGTCTAATATGATAAATTAGTGATGCATACTGTGTTTGGAGGTAAGATACGGAAAAATTCCTTCATGCTAATTTCCTGCCTATTTGTGATCACTAGGTCTTAAAATTCCCCATGTATCTCTGTCAGGTAGATAAAAGGCCCCAATTACTTAACTGCTGCTCAGACGTTTCACACACCTGGTTTTAGATAAGAGTTCTAGAGAAGGAAGAGAGCAGGGTCTAAGGAAATGAAACAAGGAAAATGCTTCCAGTTTGCAACATCAAATTTTATTACATTGGTTCATAAACAGCCCCAATTAGCAAAGCATGTTCACAGTCAAAGTTGCCTTTTGAAAAGCAGTTGTGTGTACATTTCCCTGGGAGCAGATGGCCAGTGTGTGGAATCCTTGCCCCGTCCTTAGTTTTGGAGATTTATAAGGAGGGGTGGGGCCGTGTTTACCAAGCCTGCTGCTTTCCTCACCAAATCAATTCCTTACCAGAGTCCAGCCAGACCTCTGGAAGGGGTTAAGTAGGCGTCCAGGGGGACCACTTGACATCTGCTCCACCTACGACTTTTTGATCTTGTTGTTTTTGGCTTTTGAAGGACAGGCCCACATTGAAGAGTGTGTGCATGTGAGTGTGTGTGTGTCTATTTGTGTGACCAGTGGCTTCAGTGTGGGAGAGGGAAGGAAAATAGCCCTATGATGATAGATCAAATGATGGCAAAATAGTGTTTTCTTTTTTTTTGCCCATTTTTTTTTAGGGTGAGTGGGATTACATGCTATGAAATGAGAATAGGAAGGAAAACACTGGGGCCCATGTGTGAAACCCTCTGTGAACAGGGAGGGAAACCATGTGGCTGTTTTGCTGTCATTAACCAACGCTGTAACATGGCTGTCCATGAGAACCAAATTGCGAGCTTCATTCTGAGCTGCGGTCCCTCCAGTTGACAAGAGTCTGCCGGCAGAGAGCTTTTTCTTTCTTTCGAAAAAACAAAACAAAATTTCACCAAGAGTAATTAATATGGGGGAAGCTCAGCAGAGCTGGCAGATTCTAATGCCAGTGGCCCAGTAACCATCAGGTCTGCCATTGGCATCCCCAACTCTGGTCCTCCTCTTCCTTGGTGGGGTGTGGGAAGAGAAATAAGATGGGGAAGGAAAGTGAGCAGGGGAGGAGAAATTTCTTAAGGCACCCAAAGCCTGAGGGGTCTGAAGCTCCTTGAGTAGGAGGGCTGAGAGAAGCAGCAGCTGTCTCAGCCTTTGCCTCCCCTGATACTGCCAGTGGTTGGCCACATACCCTCCTCTTGGTCTTGGGAGGATTACGAGAGGAAGGCCTGGGTGTGGCGAAGATGGTTCTGTCCAGGGGGTTTTGGTATTAACATGCCTCCCTGTCTTGACTCCTAAGTTTCATTCCTGATTATGTTTTGGCCTTGACATCTCTAAAAACAATGACACAGCAGGACCTGCAGAAAGCTATCAGGGAGGGCCCCCTCGTGTCCCTTGCAATGCCCTCTTCCACCTTTGGTTGAAGACTGAAACTATGATTCGGCTCATTTTTTGGATGTAAGGAGTTCACTTGGTCTGTCACACATGTCCTACTCAGCTATTCTCAAACGTGTGCAGCATTGGTTTATCTGAGCCTTTCTAATACAGCACCTAACTGAGCATGGGAAGCTGAGTCTAGCTGTGGACGGCAGACACAGTTAAGTCCAGGGTTTGGCAACAGGAAAGCTTGGAGGGTGGGAAGAAGGAAAGGGTAACCCCACAAGGGGTTACCTTCACATGCCACATGAAGACGCTCAAGACCACCTTTTTCTGAGCTCTGGTTGCTATGAGGGAATCTGATAACTCCAATGGCACTGTAGGACTCCATGTTTATGATGTGTCTGGAATAAGTAATCGACATTGTACACTGGTTTAGAGATCATGAGATTGGCTTGTCCTTGGGCACACCCCCAGCAAGTGGTCAAGTTGAGATTTGTCTAAACCTGGGAATAGATATCCTACATCCTATTCCCTAGTCTTAAGGAACTTGGTGTCTAAACAGTTTCTCAACATGTGCTTAACAGTTTAAGTCCCAACAAAGAAGATGGTCGCTCAGTAATGACACTCCTATCAATGCCTAGAAATGAAAGGTCCTTGTTTTCTAGTGAATTATTTTGGGGGGAGGTGTGTCACATGTGGCTGCTGTTAGGTGGAACCTGCCCAGCCTATATCTTCGTGATCCAGAAGCCTTGGATATCCAGCCCCAAACCCTGGGTTCTGAGTCCAGCCATCTGGAATGAGGTTCAGAGATGGGCCCTGCTACCCACTATCTGCCTTTGGTATCACCTAGAGTCTGCTCAGCGAGGTCTACTGTGAGGGCTTAAAACTAATCTCTCATAGTTTATGAGCCCAAATCCATTTGCAGTGAGGAAGACCCCGGATGACCAATGGCTTAAACAAATGTCCTCTTCTGTGGTGTTCCTATGGTGAGTCTTGAGTTCCACACGCATGATGTAAGCGAGAGCGGGGCAGCCCTTTCTCCCACATGTGGCTCAGAAATCATTTACAAAGCAAACGGAAAAGACAGCCCTGGGCAGGCGACTTTTCCTTTTGCTCTGGGCCAGGCCCGAGCTCCCAGGCCACTCCTAGAGGGCTCGTCTGATCTGGAAGTGCGATTGAAAACAGGTGTCCACCCAGTGCCTATAAAATATATACTGGCAATGGGGGAGATCCTTGGAGATTCTTTCAACCAGTAGAAATATGGAGACAATTCCCAAATCTGACTCTGCCTAGATCCTTCCAGACTTCCAGCCCCATCTCTCTTTGGAAAAAAAAAATCCACAAAAACTTTCAGGGAAACTGGGAGCATATGGTTCCACCACTTTGCTCCGTAGAAAGAATGTGAAAAAGATTAGCGAGATGCTGTCAAAATGTCAGACTTGGCCTTGCACGGCAGGAGAAGTGGCTCTTGTATCCTGCCCTGCTTCCTCCTCCTCAGGGCAACCCAGGTGACCTTGGGGTGTACAAGCAAAAGTGGTGACTGCGATCTGAATGCCAGATTTACCCAATTTCTATTTAGCAAACAAATAGAAAGTACTGTTGCTCATGTTTGGGATAAATACCTGATTAAATTCTCTTAAAATACGGTGACTACTGCCCATAAAGGAAAGGAATTTCAGCTGGGCACTGGCCGGCCAGGCGAGAGGATTGGGTTTCCTCTTTGTTTGTTGTCAGCAAGTGCTCCTGAGCTCTCCTACCTTGCAAGCTCATTAAGCACGTGCTTGAACATGGGGACACTGACAACGCAGCTGTATTTCATTTGTAGATAATTGATGCAATAAATGTAATAACCAAATGAGATATGTGGACTCATGAGCTAATTTGGGTGTAGATGTTACAGCACTTGTGCAGCTGGAAATGTTGCCATCACACAATGTTTTTCAGATAAATGTGCCCCATTCCTGTCCTAAGACCAAAAAAGAAAAAAAAAAAAATCAAATCATCCTGTGTATCTGAAAGTACATGTTCAATCAGTCATGGTCAGTCTAAACACTGCTTGAAAGAATATTAATAGCAGCAATTTACTGCTACATGAACAGGTGACATTAACCCCTTATACACTGGAGTGCCACATAGAGGTGCTCAGACCTGGTTTCCACAGGCAAGTTTTGTCTGGAAATCTGAAGAACCTTAGTTGGAAGGGTCTAGATTCATTGTTTTTCTTCTGCCTCCTTTTACTGCAGGCAGAATTCTTTTTCCATGGTCCATATGTTTCCAGAGGCTCCTTACCTTTTATCTTCTCTGATATTTTAGCCCAGGCAATCTGAATAGTTATATGTGGGAGGCAAGGTTCTGTGATTTTAAACCAGGACTCTTGGAATAGGCAGCCTTCACAGAAAGGAGTTTGCAATACATGAGAGACCCACACTTTGAAGAAGCTCTTATAGTTAGCTACCAACAGCCTAGACTAGAGGTTGATAAACTATGGCCCATGAACTATGGCCCAGCCTACTGCCTGAACTAAAAATGGTTTTTTATATTTTTAAATGGTTGCAAAAAATCAAAAGAAGAATAATATTTTGTGATACAGAAAAATTATGTGACATTCAAATTTCGGTGTCCATAAATAAAGTTTTATTAGAACACAACTTCATTCATTTCTTTACTGTTTTCTATGGCTACTGTGGTCGGTAGTTGCAACATTTACCATCTAGGCCTTTGCAGAAAAAATTTGCCAACCTCTGGCCTAGGCTGAAATACCACTAATTTCTACAAGTGAGAAAAAACTAGACTTGATTGCAGTGCATTTTAAATAACATTTTCTTCAATTAAGTGCACAGAGAGTAGGTTAACCCCTCTGTCTGCAGAGGCCCTTCTTAAAGAACCAGATGGGACATGTTATCATTAGTTATTAATAGCATATCATTAGTTATTAATAGTAGTGGCCTAATTTTTTTCTCCTTGTACTGACATTTCAATTGGTTGCACTGTTTGTATGCAAACAGTTTCTAATCTGTTTGAAAAGTTTGTCCTCTTAATTGTATAATCTTTTATTTTACAATTTAATTTTGTACTCAAACTGTTCAACATATTGTTTTCTCAGTAGATATTCTTAAATGTCAGATTTGTTGAGGTATAATTTTGACACATTATATATAATAGGTTTATATTTCTAAGAATTTTGACAAAAATATCCAATCATGTAACCAGTACCACAATCCAGATCTAGAACAGCTCCATCACCCCAAAAAGTTCCCTTGTGCCCCTTTGCAGGCAGTCATCTTTCCCTCTTCCCTGGCCCCTGACTATGATGGATGGGTGTTTTGTTCCCATAGTTTTGCCTTTTCCAGAATGCCACATATGTGGGAGCATACAAGATGTAATGGATATTTTAAAGGTACATTTCAGTTCCCTCAACTACTATTTAGGAACCAATGAATTCTTAATCAGTGAGTTTCAACTATACTTGCAACAACCATGTAATTAAGATTAAATCTAGTTTCCTTGCTTATCTGGAAGAGGAATTAAAAGTTTGACATACAGATATTGAATTTGTTCATACAAATACTAAATTTGTGGGACCAGATTTTGAAGTTGACATGAAATGCTTTGTCTAAAAAAAGAAAGTAAATGTTGTTGTCAATTATACTGAAGCTTCCTGGATGAATTTATTTTTGTTATATAATCTCAGGCTTTCAATTTAATAGCCCAAAAATGATTCCTAAAATAGGTTTCTCTGTGAGTGTAAAGGGAGAAGAAACTGTTCATATAGTCGTAGTCTGCCAATCTAAACCTTTCTCCTCACTTCTTAAATTTTATATACCTTAAAAAGCAAAAAATATGCCAAGACATAAAATATCCATTGTGTTACTTACTTGTTTCATCAAGTATAGGATTGTTCTCTAGGAGCAGGGATTGGAAAACATCTTTTCCACTATGTGCATAAATAAAAGGTGACAGAATACATGTGTACTTGCACTAAAAAAAGAAAAGTATGTGTTTCCTGCGTTTCTATATTGTACTGATTTTCTAGTAAGTTGGATTTCTTCTTGGAGTAGTTGATAATACGCTGATTTTCTTTCTAGACAGTCCTACAACAGAGACATTTCTATATGTTGACAATGCTGTTTAGTGAGTATAAATAAAATTTAAAAAGCAATGAATATTAAAGATCATCAGCCCTAACCCAGCCCTCCTTTTCCCCTTCTTTTCCTATTTCTTCTGTATTTAGTGTCTAGTATGGATAACACACTGTTGCCCTTTGGTGACCCTTTTCTTATTGTCTAGGATGGGGAAATTCCAAAGGGCCCCTTCAATGGGGGGGCCAAGCATGAACTTAAGTAACACGGTGGCTATCTAAGTACACCAAAGTCTTGCTAGATCTTAAGGTAGGGTTTCTACTTTAACATTCTTATGCTGTTGAATATTTTTCCCAGCTCCCAGAAGAGTGCAAAAAATAGATTCAATATGTCTTAAGCATGTTTATGAGTTGTAGGTTTTAATCCAAGAGCACTAGGATTTTGCTGTCTGTGTCTACAAAAGTGAGCATTAGATTAAAACTCAAGGTAGCAAGTTCAGAAAATGGACTGAAGTTTTCATTTTATTTCAAACTGAACTCATGTTACTACTGTTGAAAATTGTACTGACAGGCCTATACATATAATTTATGATATTTCCTATCAAGATGTGTAGCTGAATTAGAAACATTTGTGAACAAGTCCTTCTACAGCCAGTTAAAAGGCATTTTTCTGCTGGGGAAGGGAGGAGGGTGTGGAGTGCAGAGGCATGAAGAAGAACTTAGAATACCTTTTATTTCAATGACTGTTGATCAAGTAATTTACCATAAACTTCTTACAACTGTGACCCTTGTGGCAACCACAGAAGAGGTGTTTATGTATAGACGTTAAGCTCTTTCTTAAGTTGTTCGCAAAGGGTGATGTTTACAGAAGAAACTTCCCCAAACATCTTATTTTCCTTTGAAACATTACATAAAGCAGATAACATGATTTGGTCAGATAGCACCGAAAGGAGAGTGGAGGTGAACAAGTGAAGCTTTGCCTATGTTTTTGGGAGAATTTGACTTTTCCAACAATCATTCTATTTTCACATTTTAGATCATGGAAAAAGGAAACCTTTACAGAGGATCCATTAGAGGCATTAAAAAAAATTAAAGGGAAACTCAGCAATTTAGGAAGAGGCTATTGTATTGACTTGTTAAATTGCTTAAAGAGAAAAGTGATGTTGACCACACTGGCTCTTTTCAGTACTGAGAAAACTTCCTAATGAAGAGAAATACAGTATTAGCACTGTGTGAGAGAAAATGTATTTGAAACTACATTTCCAGGGGATTAAAATGATACACTACTGCTTTCAATTAGATTTTTGCCAAAGAAAACACCAAGAGATTTTTTAAAAAGTCATGTAAAGTGTTTGTTAAATAAAAGAAAGATTACACTTATTTTTAAAAGAATACGTTTTTTTGGAAGGTGCAATTATGGCCTAATGAAGAAACTTCTGGAAGCAATGTGGTACAAATGGAAAGCATTGCTCTGTTCACCTAAATGTGGCTCCCAGTGTGCAATGTGTGGCTGACCTCACATGGTCTGAATAATGATGCCACCTGATCAGGTATTTCATGAGGTCCCCTGTATGGCTGCACTCTGCTGGTTACAGTGAGAGGGAGAAGTCTCTTTCCCTCTGGTGAAGCACAAAGGCATGAAAATGGTGAAAAGATAGCTGTCTAATGCAGGCATTGTCATGGGCAAAACAGGAAGCTCTTGCAACACTCCAATTGTGAGGGGAGGAGACCCAACACTGGGATGGTGGTAGAGGAAAAAGAACAGAATGCATAACTAAGAGAGCTTTTGGGAAGGAATCATTGGCAGGACTAGTGCCTGGTCTGGGAGAAAACTCAAGTGACTCCACGATTCAAGCTAGAGTGAATAAGAGCAACAGGGGGTCCAGGGACTTAGCTAGAGTAAATGACTTCAACCTTCACCCTTTGCCCCTTACTTTTTGTCTGGAAGGTAGATGTGATGCCCAGTGGTGGGATTAGCCATCTTACAATCAAGAGGACAAAGCCATGTGCTAAGCAGGGTGGAGCAGTGGGTCCTGGACCAGGCCCTCAAGCACCTGTGTCAGCCCTGGGCCTCCTGTTGGGCAAACCAAGCAAAGCCCTCTGGGGTTAAGCCACTGCACACTGCCATTGGGTTTCTGCTCTGCGTGGCCAAATCCTAATTGACAGGGCTTAAGGAGAAGGTCCAGGAAAGCAGAGGGGATGGGGGAGGGCTGCACGTGGGAGGCACAGGGTAACTCAGGCACGGAAGTGGAAATGTATGTAGCATACCCAAGGAAAAAGGAGTAGAAGAGTCAGGAGAGTCAATTATTCTGGCTGGAAAGTGTCCAGTGGAAAGAGGGGGAAGACCAGGCAAGTATCAAACTGATCAACCGTAAAATGCTGCCCTTTAAAAATTCTGAGAAGACCACCAAACATGTTTAGTGCTAACCAGGTTGATCAGGCTTTCAAGATGGTTTTATCTTGGGAAAAATGATTTAACTATCAATTATTAAAACTTGTAAATAAGCTTTCATAATGAAGATTCATTCCACTGTATTATTTACCCAGCAACCGGCTGATGGGTCTGTAGGGGTTGGGATAGCAGATGCTGCGTCCCTGGCACATGATACAGATTGTGTCTGCACAATAGAAAGCAGAGTAGGAACCTAGTGATGGTTGTGATGGTTCTGATTGATTGAATTTTTCTTTCTGCTGAGTTAAGCTTTATCACTCAGTTGGAATCATTGAAGCAGAGATTGGGCAAACCCTCCAAGCAGCTTCAAATATTATCCTTCATCTTTCCAGAGTTTCTTAGACTTTGGCAGGCACAAGATTCACTGGGGGAACTTGTTCAAGACCCTGAGAGGTTCTGGTACAGGTTTGGGCTAGTTGTCAGGAATCTTCATTTTTAACAAGCACAGATGATTCTTTTGCAGATGATTTTCTGAGTATAATTTGAGAAGCACTGATCTGTAGTCCATCCCCTTCCATATTTCCTCCCCCTCTCTGCCCATGTTCCAGTGCATTCCAGAAGGAAAGGAATTTCTGAAGGTGAGGGTCTCATTTCATCTTCATGACTCTCTGCTAGTAGCTGGGAGGTTTCAGCAAAGGGCACACTGTTTTTCAGATTCTTCTCACACCTCTTAAAATTTTCTGTTTTTTAAATCCCCCCTGGCCCCCCCAAAATGCTTATTCATTAACTAGAAAACTTGTAAAAATTCAGGAAGGGATAAATAAGAAAATATAAATTATTACCATTCTTCTATGGAGACAGAACCATTGTTAATAATTGTTAATACTGGTATCTTCTTCTCTTCTTTTCCCTCTGTACATAAAAATCAGAATCAAATGCATGTAAAGACAACACATGAGGCTTTTCATACCTTTCATATCTGATATTCCCAGACTCATTGGTGTTATTATGGTCCTGAGTCTAACACGGAGGTAAAGGCATTCTGCTCTTCATCTATCACCTATCTATTACTGCCTTATAAGCCTTTTTAGAGTATATATGCAAGTGTTGTATAAGGAAATATATATTTAGTAAATGAATAAGGTCTTACTAAAATAAGTAGCATAATGTTCATTTCATGAAGGACTCAAAAGTCACATATTTTTATTATTTTTGGTGAATTTAAATTATAAACAACTTTCTTTGTGTCATTTGCAGTTAAAGCCTTACCTCTTATTGTGGAATAGGAGGACACCCAAGGCCCCACACCACTGCATCTCTGGGCATCCTCACTATGGTGGTGGTTTACTGAGGGCCTAGATATTCAGCTTCTTGAATCAGCCAGGAATCTTTGGTTGCAAGCCACAGAAACTGACTCTGACTAACACAAACTGGAAAGTTTACTGGCCTGATATGGGTCGCTCAGAGAACTGAAGGAAAAACGGAAGAACTGGGCCTTAGGGAAGATAAAAGGACGGCTCAGGAGATCTAGGTGGCAGGTGCTAAAGGGTGATTTCTTCTGGGCACTGGTCCCTGAATGAATCTGCACTAACTATTTTCTGTTACTGAGCTCCTCCTCTAAGAAAACACTGTGTTTATTCTCTCATTCATTCATTTATACATATTTATTTGAGTGCAAGGCACTCTTTTACGTTCTAGGGTTACAATAGTGAACAAAACAGACAAAAATCATTGCCACTACATTCTAGTCAGGAGAGACTGGCAATAAACTAACATACAAAAATGAATGAAATATATAGTACGTTACATGGTGATATATGTTATGGAGAATAAATGAAGGAGGGTAAGATTGCCCAGAAAAGGCCTGACTTAGAAAGTGTTTGAGTCAAAACAGAGAAGAGATCTGTGTGGATGTTGGGAATGAGCTTTCCTGGTGGAGGGAACAGTATTGATTTACCTTTTAAAATGATCACTCTGGCTGTTCTGCTGAGAATACACTGGAGAGAGCCTAAAGCAGAGAGAAGGTCACCAGAGAGAAAGCTTCTGCAGCCATCCAGGCGGGACACGATTTGGGCTTGGGCAAGACTGATCTTGATGGAGGTGGTGAGAACTGTTTGGTTCTAGAGCTCTTGTGAAGGAAGAGCTGATAGGATTTGATGGCAGTTAGGATATAGGGCATGAGAAAAAGAGATGACTCAATGATGACTCTTAGGTTTTTTGGCTTGAGCAACTGTTAAGATGGAAAAGGTAATAGGAAAGAACAAGTTTGGGGGGATTGGGAGCTTGGTTTGGATATGTCAAGGGTGAGGACAAATGGAGGTAACAGGAGGAGGCAGTTGGACATGCAAGTAGGCAATTGGAGTTCAAAGGAGAGGTCTTGGGAGACATTGGTAGATGAATGATATTGCAGCAAGGAGGCTGGTTGAGATGAACTTGAGAGTGAGTGTAGATGGAAAAGAGGAAAGGCCTGAGGCAGGGATGCAAGGAGAGGAACTAGAAAAGGGGACTGAGAAAGAGTGACCAAACTGATTAGATCAACTTGTATCTCATGACCATGCCCTGGTTGGGAGCGGAAGCACCGTGCTTGACAAGACTGCAGGTGGTGGGGGAGCCGGTTCCTCAAAATCATTATCAGAAGGGATGGACCTTGTGTAGCCAGAAACAACATGTGGGTACCATACTCCCTATTGCAAATCTTTAAGGCAAGAATTATGTCTTATTTGTCTGTCTGTGTCCCTTACCAAGCATAGAACATAACAGGTTTGGTATTCAATATATGCTTTTAAAATAAACCAATGCATGAATCTTTGGGACAACTGACACCTTTTATTTTCTTCCTGTTACTGGTTCTTATGTTTATTGGAACATGTTTCCAAGATAGAAATCTAGATAAAATTGTCTTAATCAAGAAAGGAAATGTATTCGTTCTCATGATTAAGATGTGGGAATGACTTCAGGTTTGACTGGATCCAGGCATCAGTCAGTGTATTCATGTCTGTCTTTCATTTTTGACATTTCTTCCTTCATCAAGGGCACCATATTCACATGGGATCTTCTTTCAGGGTGGTAAGGTGTCTACAGACAGATCCAGGTTTACCATTAGCAAACCCAGTGGCAAGCAAACATCTGTTTTTCAATAGTTCCTGAAGAAGCTCTCAGACATGGGCCACGCGCCTATCCCTGAATCAATCACTGTGGCCAGGATGATGGAGTCTTCTCTTGATGAGGCCTGGTCCAATGTTCACCTTGAGTGCTGGGACTGAGGGGTGGGCTCTGTACAAATTGAAGCTAAGATGTGATCTCCCAGGAAAAACTGAAATGATAATGACACAAGTCAAAGGAATGGATACTGAGCAGGCAGAGGCAACAGATGGCCGCTACAAGTATAGGAGTATATCACAGGAGCACATGGGAGAAGCAGGCAAATTCTTTGGCCCTTCTGTGGTGTCTGTTTACACAGAAATTGCCGCATCTGGTTGCGTTTGGTCTAACCATGGTTTGGAATGAGTTGGCAAATCACAAACAGTTGTGAGTGAACTTTGTAAACTACAGGACCACTGGGACAGTGCTGACAATCTGTTTCCCTTCTCTCTCTGCACCTCAGGCCTGGGAGAGCAGCTCCAGGCATTGCTTTGCCCCTCTGAAGGCTCACAAGCCTGAGGCAGCCTGGAGTCCTGCCCAGAGGACACCCCGTTAAACACAAAGATGAAGTTATCACTGGCTTGGCAAATTCTCCTCTGGCTGTTTTATGATAATACCATCAGCCAAGGAGATGAAGCAAGGCGTGGTGCTTCAGAACAATGAAGCCCCTTGGTGGAACACCACAGACCTTGGAATAAAGAGCTTTGAGACCCCTAGGGGGAAGTCGCTGTAATTTTGAAAGTGTTTCACTCAGAAAAGGAGCCTGTGATTTGTGAAGCAAGACTAATCTGCTCTTGGGAAGCTGCAGCATGAAATGAGACAAGGTGTGATAACCTGTCAAATTCCAAAGAGAGATGATTTAGGAGGAGATAGCGGCTTGAAAACGTGAGGATGGGTGTTACTAACTTAATCCATATGATGCCTTCAAAACAAAAAGTATATTAGGGGAGAAAGGCATGGAACAGACATTATTCATTGTCTCCAGGTGAGATTTCTCCTGCGAGTTTACAAGCAAGTGTTGGCATGCTGTGTGCAGACATTTGTACAATAGATTAGAGCACCCAGATCACCACAGATGAAAAGTAGGGGAGACACCTTTGACTCTTTCCCTTCCCTGGTCTAATTTATCTATCTCATTTATTCCAGACAAGGGCTCCTTTACTTTGTGATAATTAGAGACATCTGTAGTTATATAACCCGAGTCGAGGACAATCAGAGCTCACGCTGCCAGGTGTGAACAGATTGCTTGTAGGGTCAGGAAGGTGACTCTTTTCCTTCTCCTCTCATGGGCACCATCCACAACCGGGAGGTGTTTTCCAGGAGTGGGTGGGGAGGGACGGAAGAAGATCCGTGCTCTGACGGGAGAAGCATATGCCAGCTGGACCTGAATGACTCATACAACTGGCAATGTGCTTCTAATCCCGTAAGACAGTTCCACAGACCCTCCCGCTAATCTCGGGGCTCAGGGTGATATTGCAAAGGGGGAGCACAGACCTCTGGAGGGCTCCATATTTGGGTAATGTTCTGACTGCAGCAACTCACTTTCACTAGATATTCAAGTACATCCCTGAGACTAGGAAAAGACCTTCCAAATGTAGAGGACAGCTTCTCAGACAGGCCTATTGCCCCTGGGAAGATGGTACTGCAAGAAATTTCTAACTAGAGAGAAATGAAGATGAAGTTCTTTGGTGACTCCGATACAATATTTGTTTTGATTTTGAAATTTTATTTTAACTAAAAAAACTGATACACAAGTCAGTTATTGGAGAATTTTTAAGTACTTTAGAACAACATACATACGTGAACCTACTCCTTTTTAAAAATATACTTTATTTTTTCAAGCAGTTTTTGGCTCGTATCCAAATGGAATGGAAAATATTTCTCTTATATTCCCTGCCCCCACCCACACACAGCCTCCCCCATTATCAACATCCCCCACCAGAGGGGTACATTTGTTACAATCGAAGAACCTACATTGGCACATCATGATCACCCAAAGTCCCTACTTTACATTAGGGTTCACTCTTGCTGTTGTGCTTTCCAGGGGTTTTGACAGATGTATGATGAATGACACATATCCAACACTAAAGGATCGTACAGGATAGATTCACTGCCTTAAAAATCCTCTGTGCTCTGCCTGTTCACCTCTCCCTTCTGCTCTAACTCCTGACAACCACTGATATTTTTACAGTCTCCAATGTTTTGCTTTTTCTAGAATGTCATATTAGAATAATATAGTATGTAGCTTCTTTCAGATTGGCTTCTTTATTTAGTAATATGTAGTTAAGGTTTCTCCATATCTTTTTATGTCTAGATAGTTCCTTTTTTTTTTTTTTTTTTTTAGTGCTGAATGTTATTCCATTGTCTGGATGTACCGTTCCCATATGATTTTGAAATGGAGGGCTTTCTCTTTGGGATTAAGGGATGTCAAACATAGTGAGGCAGCTCTGGAGAACTGTGTAAGCCGTGAGTACACAGGAGCTTTATTTTGCTTGCTGACACTAAAACATCACTTGTTACAATGGTTTAGGAAGCATGGAAAACCTTTTCTGTCTTTCCCCTCTAATTTTTGACTGGACTTCTTTGCTATCACCTATAGAAGCAGATTTTAATGTAGGAAGAAGGAAAGAGCATGGAATTTTGGATCCAGGAGGATCTGCGTTTGGGTCTCAGTTCTGTCACTTATGGACTGTAGGATCTTGAGAAAACCATTTACTTCTGCTTCTGAGATGTGTTTCTTTATCTGTAAAAGGGAGACAGGGCTCTCAGCTCAAAGGAAACTTGTGAGATTAAATAGTATGTATGATACTGTTTCATAAACAATATAACACCTTTTCAAATGTTCATTTAATAATTGTTCCAAATAAAGTGACTGAGGCTCTGGTATTCTTGTTCTTGTCTTCCTCCCAGGCTGTTCCCTATCTATCCCAGTGGCAGGGAACTGGAGGGCCACTTACTGTACCTTCAAACACTGAATGGCGGTTTTGCTGAACTTGGTCAATTTCAGGAGCCTTATCTGCTCTGCACTTTTAACTTATGAATGAATCTTCCCTCACCATCATCAACCCCCATCAATCCCCAGAGATGGCGGTCTCGTAGGCTGACCTAAATAGGGATTCCTCCCAAACTAAACCTAAACCACCCTAGACTCAATCTGAATGCCTGTAACACAAAATCCCCAGTTAATTAGCCCACAGTCGATTTCTAGACCATGCCACCAGTTAAGCTGTTTTCCCTGGAGTCATTCTGAAGGCAAAGCCAGTTTGGGATGAATTTGAGGAAGCTGTTACTTATAGAGATTCTCAGGAATGCAAATCTTCCACGTTTCTCCAGTTAGGGCATGGGCAGCAGAGGCTCAACCATGTCATTGATGCTTAGAGGTCTTATGTGCCCATTACTCACCTCTGACAGAGGTCATTGTTGCCTGAGGAACATATTGATCTTTTGTCTAAGCTGTTCCACTGAAAATGCAATGTAGAAAGTCAATCGCAAGATGAAGGTGGACCTCTCAGATCACTGTCACAGAGTTTGGTTGTTAATTCCGAACCTCTGACTCTTCCATGAGTATTGATCTGGATCTTCCAATGCGAGGTAAGCTCCATGAGGTCAGGGGTTGTGTGTCTCATACTACCTTTGTGCCCCTTACAACTTGTAGAGCACTGGTTAGAATAATTTGAACTGGAGAGGTATGAAAATGGCCCATGGGCTTCAGGAAAGGGGTGGTGACTGTTCCCTAGATATTCAGCAGTGGACAAGAGGTGATCATTTAAACAGAACATCTGTAGACTTCAAGACCATTGAGCTAGGCTCAAGAAAGGGATGCTAATGCTGGCTTTGAAGTTTTGCAGTGGATTTGGGGAAGAAGAGAAACCTTGCAAAGACGAGAAGGTTGAAGTTATACAGTTGCAAGACTCGAGAGAAATGAATTTCTTTGACCCCGTTAGCATTTGCTTCAAACCCTTTTTTGGAAGTAGAAGTGGGTATAAATGATGAAAGAGTAAATATTTTGAGAAAGAAAATTAGACTCTCACAAGAAAACATTTCCAAAATGTATTTATAAAAAACTTGATCTTTGGGTTATATATGCATGTTTTAAGGAATAGAGTTTTGTGGTCAAATATGCCAGATTAAACCAAGTTAACACATTATTGGTGGCATTATTATGCCAATATACATTGTAAATTTCTAAGAGGAGTTCTATAGCATGTATCATTTCTCAAAATTATTTAATCATGGACTCTTCTTTGTGAAGACCTTGTTATCTAGTCTTTCAAGTACTATGGTTTAGGAAATGCTGCTCTAAGGTAAGGCTGGCCACTTGGAGAGTCCTAAAAAGATACATTTTAGAATATCCTTCCAACTACAGCTTCATTTTTTTTGTGCTTACTAAGTGCTAGGCACTGCTCTATGCATGTAATACATGTTATTTCATTTTTCCCTCAAAGCAACCCAGTTAGGTAATTATACTTCTTTTCTCTATTTTAAAGATAAGGAAATTAAGGTCTAGAGAAGTGAAATAACTAGAAATGACTGAGCTGGTACTTAAACCCATTCTAAGTCCATGATACTAATCATTATGATCTGCCATAGCAAAAGCAAAACAGAACAAAATAAAGCAAAATTCTTCAATACTTCATTCTAGTTGCAAACTAGTTGTTCCAGTTTTCCTAACACAATCTTTTTTTTTTTTTAGTTTTTGAAGCTATCAGAATCCCATGTTTCTCTTTTATATGTTTTTTTAAAAAAATTATTATTTCAAAATATTATGGGGGTACAAATATTTTTGGTTACATGGATAACTTTTGTTATGCTTGAGTCAGGGTTATAAGTGTGCCCATCACCCAGATAGTGTTCATTGTACCCACTAGGTAGGTTTTTGCCCATCCTCTCCTCCCTGCTTCTCCTGCTTGATTTCCACAATCTTTTAAAATGATTGGAATTTAAATAACTTTGAGCAATACCTGGACTTATTAGTTCTATACTGGGCTTCCTACTCTTGTTTTATTTGTAATCTGATACAGTTAGTTACATGTCTGTGCCCTGTAAGCATTTGAGTTTTCTATTCTTGCTGTAGCTCATTGTGGCTGGTTCAGAAAAGAAGGGAGTGTGGTCTGTGAGTATTGGAACTTCATAGCAGTAGTGTTCTTAGGAGGCAACAGAGGCCTGGGAGCTCCTCAATATCAGCAATGAAGCAGCAAAGAGGTGGTAGGGCCTCTGGTGGGCCATTTCATGGCAGCTTCTACTCAGTGGGGGGATCCTTTCTAAAGTGTTCCTGACACGACATTTAACGTCTGCTCCAACACTTTCAACGGCAATGGAATTACCACTTATATAGACTTAAGATATACATTAAACTGGGACAATTTGCAGCCCTCATCGAAACCTTCCACCTAGCAGTTCTGCCTCATAAGGGAACACAGAACAAATCTTTGTTATAATGTCCCTCCTATCGGACAGGCCTCTGAACATCCTGACTCCTTCCACAGTTTTTCACTTGTAATCATTTCCATATCCCTTTCTTGGTTTTGTCTTGCTCCCATGGGTGATCAATAGCTTGACCATATAGCACACAGAATTTGAATAGGGCGGTCAGGATGTGCCCAGGTCAGTGCAGGCTGCCTTGGGACCCATATTCATCATCTGGTCACCATATTTCTCACAATACAGGACAAGATTGCCTTGGCTTGGCTTTTTCAGTGGGTGTGTCCTCAATTGGTTCACTTACGTTTATGGCCAACCAATGGCCAAGATCTTTTATATACAAAGTCAGGCCAAGCCGAGCCTCTTGTATCAGGAAAATTGTCTTGACTTTATCCAAGTTAATTTAGAAATGGACGTGTTGACCAAATCCCATACACTGGGTTCTCTGGGAAATGTAATAATACCAAATGTATATAATCAAGTGAAAACAGTTATTTCATTAGTAAGTATACATTGAGAAATAAAAGATATAGTTCTGGTTTTCCAGAAATATATCATCCAGTTGGGAGGCAAAGACCAAGATTTAGAAAGCAGTTAGTGAAGACTTTGAGGAGGTAGTAAGTTGTATTGAGTAGACCAGAAGTGCTGATCCAGAAAAAGTGAGGACAATGACGGTGGGAGAAATAGACGAAGGTTTCATGGAGGCAGTGGAAGATGCTCTGGTGCTTGCACAGGGGTTTGGATTGGACTGGTGCGGACTGTTGGTGTGAGTAAAAGCATAGGGGAGAGAATGCCCACTCCGCCAGAGCAGGGTGGAGGGGGTCTCATTTGGTAGGGCAGAGGGTGTCTTTGAGGAACAATGGAGGGTAGGGTGGGGCTAGTTATAGGGAGTCTTGATATCTGGACAAAGGAATTTAGCCATGAGAATGTAGGCTGAGGGGAAGGTATGAAGAAGTCTAGTCTGGAAGTGATGTCCAGGAGAGAGCAGAGGGGCTAGCGACTGGGTGCAGGGAGCATAGCCAAGGCAGTGGGAATAAAGAAGTCATGATTACTAGCCTTGAAGAACTATGTTGAAGGAAAAAAGGCAGGATTTATTTGACTGCATGGAAGTGAGGAAGAAGAGTTAGTTAAATATGGTTTTGTAGTTTTACACCTGGTCGATGTGGATGATGGTTCCATGTCAGAGATGAAGAAGAAAATGGTTTGGATGAAAGAGGATGGTTTTGCTTTGGGCCATATTGGGTGGTGGTGTGGGTATGGAGGCAGCATTCAAATGACGTGGTCCAGCAAACCCTGTGGATAAGGCCTGGGTAAAATGCCAGTGGGAAAGAAGAGGGTCGGCATGAGAATGACTTGGGAATGTGCTCGTCTTCCCATCTAACATGTGCCCTGGTGTTTGGCTGTGAGTGAGCAGGCAGGTGTGTGCTTGGTGCAGAGGTGCTTCAGCATCAGCTTGACCTGGGTTCAAATTCTAGCTCTGCCACTTACTAGCTGTGTAACCTGGGCAACATATACACAATACTCTGTGTTCCCCTGTAACCTCTTTGAGCCTCAGGATAGTCATCTGTAAGATGAGGAACAATGATACTAGCCTCCAAAGACATTAGGGTCACTTACAAGGCAGTGTACAATATCACGTAGCACTCCACACATCACAGATGCTGTAGTTGTTACTGCTCTTGTTGTCATTGCTTCCTGGCTGCCTATAGTGACTGCTGTCTGCCCGTCAGTGTGTTTGGAACTCTTAGGGGACAGTGCTTAGGGACTGAATTTTTTTTTTTTTTCTGAGTGTGAGGGTCTTGCTGATAAATGTGTCATCACCCTGAAACTGCTGAGCACAGATAAAAGAATACACCCCTGCCTGAGAGCTTGATTGGAGAAAGTACCCTCTCACCACGGATGCAGAGTGTTTTCTTTAAGCAGCTCCCAGAGCGCCCAGACCCCTCCTACCTCCCTGACCGCCATGAAAGGTCTAGTTTTGTACAATGCAGGTATAGTCCTTTCCAAGTCCTTATCAGCTGTCCTTTCCCCCAGAAACTGCCTCTGAGCTCTGACAAGGATGAACTCAGAGTGACTGTGGGCAGCGGCCAAAGCGCACAGCGCTAGGACATTCCCCACGTGCTCCAGTTCCTGCACAAACATGGACTTTAAATGGCCTTCCCACGCCAGGGCCTTAGGATGCATTTCAGGAGCTTGCAGGTCACTTGGCCTTGGCCACAAGACCACAATGGAAATAACAGCCCAGCTATTTTATGTGCTGCCATGTCAGCAAATGCTGCCCGCGAGCAAGCCAGGCTTGGGGAAGCCTGTGTGTGGTAACGTCAGCCAAGCTTGTCCCTAAGGCAGCAGACTGTGGGAAACCTGAATGAGGACTCTTGGCAGCTTTTGGAGGAGCCAGATTCCTTAGCTCAGGGCTTGGGAAGCTGTTTGCACTTAGAGGGATTATTTTTTTCCTGGTAAAGTAAGAGGTGTCAAGTCTGATAGTGGAACACCCCAGGCCTGGGAGAAAGGCTCCCCTCATATATTGACTTTCATGACACCTTCTTGGGGAATGACATTACTTGGTCTGTCCCCCGCCAGGCCCTGGTGCACGTGCACAGCTCTTCAAATGAAAGGCAAAGCAGCGCATCTCACTCCTCTGGACAAATGACCCAGCCAGAAAGGCAGTGGGCTCTGTGTCAGTACCCACCAAACCCCCGCTGCTGCAGTCAGCCCGACATTCCCATTTGGCACGCAGTAAGCACAGCAGTCCCTTCATGGGTTTAGGTGTGATTGTGGGTAACGTTTTGAAAGACAGATTTGCATAGGTAAGCGTTTTGTAAAATATTTTTCAGAAAACATTTACCAAGGGGAAATTTGCAAGCCCAAAAGTGGAAGGAAGCTAGGGGAGGGTGTGGGAGAGAAGGTGAGAACTGGGGCCAGAACAGATGCTTTTCAGCTGCCCTGGCCGGCCTCGGAGCAGCCCCACTCCTGTGGGAGGGGAGGCTCTGCAGGTTGCAGTGCGGATCAGAGAGATTTATGCCCTGCACACCAAATACATATCCATGACTCTCCACGGCACAATTTTGAAAAGGTGATTATGGGTCTGACATGAAGGAATATTTTATATGAAATTGCTGAAAGATCTCTGGGCACTAAGCAATAATCACCTCAATGCTGTAGAAAGTGTTCCAATTTGTTTCCCATCGGCTTCTTGGCAGTTGGGATTTGCGTGCCATTTAGCATCTGATCCCGGGCATCCCACGTGCCACCACGCTGAGCATAGGGGCTCCCCTTGAAGAAAAATGCCCTTCAGTTTGGGGATAAGTCTCAGTAGCTTTAGAAACATGCAGAGACTTGGAATCTGTAATTTCACTTCTTGTAATATTTCAACGGAAAAAATCAGAAAAAGGATGTTCATTGAAAAGAAGCATGATTCAAAGGGGTTTATCATAGTGTGATATTTTTTGTATGTGTCCTTCTAGAAGGTAATGCCATGCAAATGTGTGTATATACATTTTAACAATGAAAAGTTAGAAATAACTTAAATGGGCCAAAATAGGGGATTTGATATTTTAAAAAGTACTATAGAATATTATATATTACTGAAGTCAGAAAAATAGGTTGTAGAATGGTGTATGTATATGTGTGTATATATATGCTATGATTCTATTTTTGTAAATGCATGTTTATATACATTTTTATGGAGATGGATTCTAGAAGTACATATGAAAATAACCACAGATTACTTGTGATGCAAAGGGGGTGGGGTGCTGCTCTTGTCTTCTTTGTTCCTTGGCCCATCTGGGCTTCTACTCTGAGCTCTGAACCTGTGCTCACATGATCTTCATAGAGTGTCAATCAGTTCTGTTTTCATCCTCTGGTGTCTAGCACACAGTTCCTTTCACTGAATGGAGCTCCTGAAAGTAGACTTAGGCTGCAAAGAAGATGACAGGCAGCTCCCCTTAAACTATGGTTGACACCAAAGAAAGGAGCCACTGCTTAATTGATATCTTTCAGCAGAGCTTGGGCCACCATATTAGACTCCTGGGGAGAATGATGACCACTTCACCACTGCTGCAAATGATTGTATGTCTGGCCTGCAGCCAAGCGTCGGTGTACCAGGAGGCTGCTTTCTTTTCTGTTGGTCTCTTACTTTTCTTATTAAAATTGTACTATTTAGATGCTGGTTTCATCAGTATCATGAGTCTTTGTCTCTGAATCTGAGTCAAGGAATGAGAAGCCTGTTGGAGTCTGGCATTTGTACTTTGTAATTTGTTATCCTACCTAAAAGGCTGGCCTGAAATTTTTGGTGTAAAGATTTAGATATTGAACTATCTCATTATGGCTATCAGAAGACCCCATCCTGATTTCTTCCTGCTATGTTCTTCTCTTTTAAGGTAGGATGGGAAGGACTCCATTTTTAATACACCTGGGCTCAAAGAGGCCTTAATTTTGAGTGATCTTTTCACGTTCTACACTACTACCCTACTACCGTAATGACGTTTGAGCAGAAGGGAATGGTGTAAGACCATTTCCAAAGGAAAAAAAACTCTCCTCACTTAAATTGCTTTTTTCTTCTTATCATATGTTGTCCTGGAGACAAATAAATTTAGTTATTTTTAAGCAAAGAACGCAATGTTCATCTTGTGTAAAGGAAAAATGATATCTCAAATATCAGATTTCAGTTTCTGTGCCACTAGGCAATGAAGTGATGAGTGTCTACAACATTTGCATTAGAATTAAAATTGGGATTTCTTTTGGTATTGCCGGCATTGTGTGGGTGAGACGTGTTTCTGAAAGCAGATATTTGGTCAGTCTTCAATTTTTTGCTGTTTCAGAACTACACAGAAGATCCTGGAAGGGTTGTATAAGGGGAAATAATACTTGCTGGGGTCCGATGATGGGCTAGGTGTTTAAATCCATGTTTGTTTCTTTGCCGAGTTAAGTTTGCATTCCACATTCTGTTACGAATGTTCACCATGGACGGACATATCACGGAAAGCAAAGTGATATTACCTTTCCCAGACATAATAGTTAATTTTTCTTAGTCTATTTTTTTTTCTCTTTGAGTAAATAATAAAAAGTTAAATCAGACTCCGAAGTATTCTGGCTTTGCTTAATCCAGTTAATATTTAAAATTACTGGATAGAGTCCTGGGCTTCAAAAGAGACCGTTTAGTTGAGTCCTATAATTTTACAGATGAGAAAACTGGGATCAGAAGGATTAAGGGACTTGTCGAGGTCCCACAGTTTCAGATCAGGCCCTGGAGCACAAGGGTGCTGCTCTTTCAGAACCAGACGATGCCATCTGAGAACAGCTTTCCATTCGGTTGGTTGTCAGCCACCCTTTTCCTCATCCTCATCCCAGTTCAGCTATTTTCTGATGAGAAGTGGTTTAGGAAGTGAATCTTTCCACCTGAAACCAACAGGAAGGACAGGAAGGGCGATGTTTTCTGTTTTCTGATGGCTCTACCACCGTGAACCTGTATGCCTGCTTCCTTCGTGAGGCTCATGTCCGTGTCGATTTCTGAGTGAGGAAAAAACGAAAACTCACTACACAGAGCCCAGGAAAGCATTTGTTGCACCCCAAATCCTTTGGAAGTTTCCAAGTGAGAAGAGACAGGCCTATAGAATAGGGACTCATCTACCCCCTGGAGAGTCAGCAGGTGAATCAACAAATCCTTGTGATCAGTGACACCAAGAGTTGTTGATCGACATGAACCACCTTTGAGCAAAGAGAAACAAATTCCACAAGAATCCAAGATTACATTTCTTTTTCTTGGTCTTGGAGTAGATTTCAAGTTAAACTCTATAGGTGACTATGTGATATTAATGTATAGATAAAAGTGTACAGAAAATGTTAACGTATAGAAAAAAGTATAGATTTCTTTTAATTTTTTCCTACCATGAATTACACTTCTTTTTCTACCATTAATTAATGTATACATTCTATTTCTTACTGACATGTTATCAAAAGTTCCATCATCCCCACCCTCTCATCCTTTCTGGGGTGGAGATTTTGGATGGTGGGTAATGGCAGATATGATGCTCTTGCCTTGGCTAAGTGGCCTGAAGACCAAATATCTCTCAGCCCAACACTTATCTCAGGGCTACTTAGCTTTTTCACACTGTCTATTGTTTGGACAAGCTGTGTTGGAAAATGAAAATGCTTTGCATTCATGTGAAAGGCACTCCTACACATATTGTTTGGCTCAATCCTCAAATTTTATTCTAGTTATGGTTCAACATTTGAAGGATGAGAAATCCGAGGATCAGAGAGGTAATGCAATTTTACCCAGGACACACAGCTCACAGTTATGGCTAAGATTTAACCCCAGGACCTGGGCTTCATGTTAAATGGTCTTGCAACCATGTCAGAGTTGAGATTCGGTTCTTGTCATGGAGAAAGGCTGGGGCAGCACTGTTTACAACAGTTCAGATCAGACATTGCTGTTAGCTTTCTAGATTGTCCATAGCTTTAAAAAGAATGCAGGCATTTATTAGCCAAATCAACTGTGATGACAAAGTTCAGTAGTCACATGTTAATACGAGAGAATGAGATTCTTCTCATGGCCTAAGGAACTCTTTCTTCACTCCATTGCTCCATGAATCACAATCTCATCTCAGGACAAGAGCAGAGGCTCTGAGTCTGAAAGCCTTGGTGTAAATTCCCAGCGGTGCTACTTCCTAGTTGTGTGACATGAGGCAAGTTACTTGATATCTGTGAGCCTCAGTTTCTTGAAAAAGAAGGAACGTATCTACTTTAAAAGATGGTTGTGAGACAAAATGAGATAATGCATATAAAACACTCAGTTCAGAACTTGCCTAAGTAAGCATTAGCTCTTGCTGTTACTCGTATTGACAGTTCTAAGGGTGAGACAATGAAATAAATTGCATGAAACACTGTCAAATAATTTTAAAGCACTGGGATCATCCATTATCCAACCGTCTACATCACTGGGTGATTTCATTAATTTGAGGCCTAATCCATAGTACCTAATAGAGCAGCTTATTAAGACAGAGAAAAACCATTGGGTATTATCTATATTCTAGCTAAAAATAGAGCATTTCATTAGATTTTCCTAAGGATCCTGTGGGGTGAGTGTAATGGTGCACATTTTACAGATGAAGAAACTGAGGCTTTTAGAAGTTAACTGCCATGTAACATGTAACCTAGCAAAGCAGAGATTTAAACATATATTGATTTAAATTTGATAACATATTGAATATCTCTAATGTCACTTGCATGAGTATCTTTACAATGCTAAAAAATTAAAACCCCAGTAACCCTCCTTGATGTTTAGAAGATTTACCATGGTGGGTATTAAAAAATCATGAAGTAGATTCATGTGTTTAGTAGAGCAATGGTTCCACTGAGTTATTAAAAGACAGACCTTTTTTTTTCTTCCCAGTGTCTAAGATCCTTTGAATTGAATTGACAGTGTTGAAGATTTGGAAGTCTTTATGTATTTATATAGCTTTTACAAGTAAGATGCAACAGATATGCAGATGATTGAGTTATGGGGCAAATCCATGATAATAATTTCATTTTTTGTTGTGATGTTTTATAATGAATGGAATAGAATGTGGGAGAGGTGATTGATACCCAGAAAATTTATTCTAAATTAAATTTGGGCTACATTAGTGATAAATAGCATTAGAATGGCTGTTCTCAGAAGTCCTACTTCCTTATTTAGTGGTGACCTCTTCATCCCAGTCCTCACTTTACAAATGGCTTTCTCACTCCCACCTCTAAAGGCTTAAATACATTTTCTCCAGTGATTAGCATTATATACAAACCCTGATTGGTCTTGAAAACGTTTTGAATGTGAGATTCTCTCTCTGGGAGATGGAATTCTTTCTTTTTCATTTGTTCTGTATCCTGGCATTATGGTTTCATTGTAAGAAACAATTGTATTCTCTGTTAGTGTAACATGAAAATATTCTTTGCAAAGGACCAGAGACAGAGAAAAAGACAGAAAAGAGGGGAAGACAAGAGCAGGGAGATGAAGAATGAGGCCCAGTGGGAGAAGGTGGAGGAGAGATGGAATGAAAGATGGATGAGGGAGAAGGAGGAGACAGCTAGAGGTGTATAATGGGAGATAGAAATGGAATGATGGAAACAGAATAGACAGAAAGGGATAATGAGAGGGAGAAAGGGGGAGAGAGATGGGGATCAGAGACAGAGAAGGAAAGAAAACCAAGAAGGCAGGATCCCAACTCCTCCTGGGCCCAGCAGGAAGCTGGCAAGAAAGCATTTGAAGCCAGAGGGACATATTACCCAGAACCAGGAGTCGAACCTAATTGTAAGCAGACCCTGCCCGCCCCCTTCAGATGAGTGATGGGCTTCTGGCATGTGACCTGGCTTGGCAATCTCCACCCCCTGTCCGGGCTGCCATAAGGAGATACGTAATGTCTGGAGTGATGGGAAAGTCATGCCTGCAGATGGTACAGATGGAGCTGCCTCATAAAATGACTCACTGTGAATCCTCACTGAAATCTCCACTATAAAAATGATAATGGAAAAAGCACAAGAAAGCCTAAAGGGTCTTGAAAGAAATTTGTTCCAGCTTGTGTAGATCCCTTCAAATTTTGAAAAAGACCCTATTAGAAAATGCTGGAGAGATAATGTATCTTCTTCCCTCCTGGCTATAGACCTCGCCACCCTACCTCCTTTCTGACATCAGTGTGTAAGTGAAAGTGGCAAGGGAAAAAAAGAAGAGTACTGGAAGAAGATGTGAGAATTATTTATTAAGCATGAGGGCTGATATTCTGGGAGGGGAGGGGTAGGGAGGCTCTTTCAGGGAAAGGGAGTGGTATCTTGGAGAGCCAGGAGCCAGGCTCTTGGGGAGTAGGAGAGGTTGTATTTTGCTCAGCTCTCGGGCAGGTTGTTGCCAGAGTAGGGGGGGTGGTCCCAGAGAGTGAGTTCAGACACTGGATGAGTGAAGCGTGTACTTCAGTTAGTCATGCAGACCTCTGTAGCAAGATGAGGAAGTTTTTAAGTTGGAAGAACATAGAATTCTAAAAGTAACTATTATTAGCTCTTTCAAAGTCACCCAAGACCATGATACTTCTACATATGATCTCAAATATAGCACAGTTTTGTGGATACAGAATTGGCTGGAATTTGAGGATGTTATCTAATGAAAAGTCTTATGGCTCCTACCTCTTTATTCCCCCTGGCACAGCTGGGACTGCTGCAGGTGCCAGCTGGTGCAGAGTATAGGATGCAGGGGCAGATATGGTGGCAGCTCAGCCCCTGAGCAGCACTTGGAAGCTGGTAGGCAGGGTATAGCTGAGCTTCACTACAAGGGGAAGGGCCCAGGGTGGGGTACATCTATTGTACTAATGGTGAGTGCAAGGTGGGTGAGAACCAGGAGTGCATGAATAGTATGCACTGGGTCATTTGCAGGTCAGAAGTGGTCCAGGTAAACAGTGAAGTCATGGATGTGTTGCTTGCTAGTGTGGTTGAAGTGTGCAGAGGTCTCCACGCTGTGTCTTGGACAGAGCAGAGCCCAATGCCTATGGTGTAGAGCATGGCTGGCACTTGGTGGGATGCAGAAGCTGGGAATGCCCTGTCCATGGGGCAGGGGTGGTTTAGGTAGGGGATAGGGAATCTGGGAGGTGGAATGGGGTGGCAGGAAGGGCAGATATGGGTAGATATGAGTTAAGGAACTTGCAAGAATCCAGTTCAGATGGTTCGAGAGACTATGATGAAGGAACAACTTAAGAAAGATTTGGGCAGAATTAAGGGAGCCAACAAGGGATGGTGAAGTACTCAGGGACTAGCAACAGCTGGGAGCTGTTACCACTTTAAGTCTGAAGAAACAGGGGAGGAGAATGATGTCCCTGCAGCCCAGCAAGAGCAGAGGAGTTGCCTCTGGCCAGTGTTGTAATCATGGGGCCAAGGCAGAGGGCCTCTAGACAGAGGGTCCAGACCAGGGAGGGAGTGGAGAAGAAATACCCTGTCCTCTTGCCCTTCCTTCCCTCCCATATTCTCCTGGTGCCTCCCATTGGTCAACCCAATCTGAAGACAGCAATGAAGGAGTCCATGCGGTCAGCTTCCTAGACCACAGAGCAATGCACAAAAGGCTGGAGGATGGGTGGGGTTGAGGGGACACTCAGAGAATGACCAGCATAGCTGCAAAGCCAGCCAGATGGCAATTGCTCAGTGCCAGGTAATTTGTGAATTTGTGGCTAGACCTAGTTAGAGGAGAAGGCTACTCAAAGCTATGTAGGCTCTCAGGCCACAGGCTATGATGGGTCTGGCTCATGGAAACTGAAGTACAAACCTACCCTTTGGAAAGCTCCAGCGTGATGAGAGATGGGGGGAATTAGGAATGTTGTGGTTTAGAAAGAAGCTCACAAGGTTCCTTGGGGTATGTAACATGGACTTAGTTTCTGGTTCTGTCATGGGGAGGTGGAGGCAATGGGGCCGGTGCCCTTGCTGTCTCCCTCCTGGTGTGCTCAGGAATCGGGCTGGGTCTGGGACACCCCAGAGTTTTGGGCATTGCAGGAGAAGCCTTGGGTGATGTAGGAGCATGGTGTGAGTGGTGAAGGACACGTTAACAGACAGGGAATACAGGAGCTTTGGAAGGAAGGCTGAGAGTGACCAAGAGCCAAGAGAATTAGTCTCCAGGAGCTGAAAGGGCCAAATGGGGCCTAAAATAGGCCGGAGTAGCTTCCATACCCAGAAGGGCCTTAAAAACAAGATGAGTCTCCCTCACAGCCAGAGCTTTTGTTTTGCTTCTGTTGCAATAAGGGCCAGTCTCCGCGTCTTCAGCCTGGTCCTGCGGAGGGGAGCAGGAACAAGAAAAAACAAGCCGATGAGCATGGTGGAGCTGGGAAGAGAGACGGTCTTGACGTTCTCTGGTTTTCAGCCCTGCATGTTCTCAGATTTCCTTGAAAAATGTCTCTTAAACATATCTACCTTGAATGAGGATTACACAAAACGGAGGACCTTTCTATTATCATTCATGTTAGATTAAAATGCCCTACCTGAGCTAATTTCTCCATTAACTGATAAAATAATAACTGACCTCTCTTACGTGTACACAGGATAGATTTTTATTGCATATGTCCATAATACTACTAAAGTGAGGTCTTAAAGATGTATACAATATACCTTAAATTAAATAAACCCTATGATTTTTTCTTTGGATAGTCACAGAGAACACAATGATTGATTATTTTCCAGTGGTACCATAAGGCACACTTTGGCATTTTGAATCATGGTTGTCTTCGTCTTGGACGAATCTTGTATTGTTATTTTTTTAAATCCCAATCCTCCTGGATCAGCAGTGAGTCATCTATGTGCTGCTGCCTTCCTTAGAAGTGGCAGCCACCTCTCAGGTTCCCTTTCTGGGACTGAACCCTGATTTCTCATCAACCCTGGTCACTGTGATAGGCACGGTGACTGCTCTTAAAAGTTAGAGACACATGTCAATTATGTTTCTAGCTGTAGATAGTTTCAAAGTTGGAAAACTTAGAACTGCTAGAATTACTAAAGAAAATCTCCTTGCATCTGTCCTTCATGTCCTCAGAGGATGTTAAACGTATTACTGGTCTTAAGTCCCCTTCACGTGAGTGTGGCTGGAAGCATTGATGTTCATCCCTTCTTCGCAGAGAGTACTTTTCGGACCCCGGGGTCTGCTTCTCTGTGTGTGTCCACCTCCCAGCCTTACCCATATCCCAGTTCTCATGTTTGCATCTTCCAACCATTTCATCCTAGTATTTTCCACCTCATGTTGATATTTTCTGTTATCTTGAAATGGTTGGTCCACATGTCTCAGTTGTCTTATAACTGAGGCGATAAAAACAATTACAAGAATTATAAATAGGGAATAGAATTGATAATTTGCAATCAGCCTTTGGAGAATTATCTGAAATTCAGGTGTCTAGTTTCTGAAATAAATAACTTCCAGATTTAACTGATTGTGTCAAAACTATCAGTTAAATGAAAATACAGATGAAAGACAATTATTCTACATTTTACTATATTTTTTGGATTCACCATATCAAGAATTATATCTTATTTTTGCTTCCATAACTTGTTTAGATTATACCAAATTTTGGTTCTTACTTTTTAGCTAATTATATTTGCGGTTGGGTGGGGCTTAACTAAGCCAGAGGCTGTACCCTGGGAGCACCTGAGTGTGTAATACATCCTGGCTCACTCTATCAGGACACCATTTTGTAGATATCAAGGAGGTGTCAGAATCACACAATTACCACATAACGGGGTGTTCTGGAATGGTTCTAGTGTTAAATGTTCTGTCTAGCAGTATCTGTAAATACAGTGGGGACTATTAGATTATGTGTCCCCAGTTTTAATTTAGAAAATATTTCATACTTCTTTTCTGGCCTTCCCAATCCCTCTGTCTGAGCTGGCACTGGTGTGCAGGATGTGGCTGCCCCACCTGGCCCGGCCTGGTACCGACTGGCTTCACACTGACATCTCTGTGATCCGTCTGACCCCTAAGTTCCAGTTTGTTCACCAGTCTCTGGTATTAGCTTCCAGGGAGCAGTTGTCCTGGCTTTGGATAGGAATAAATAATATTGGGGTTGTTAAGATTGTTACCCTAGAAAGATAAAACCTTTTCTCAATGACCTGCTTTCAGTTTCCTTATGGATTTCTGGGTTTTATGGATTAAATAGCCATCATAGCCTAAGACTGGAGGAAATCTTCTGAGTATTTTAAAACCTTTTATCCTTTTCCCCCTGTGTCAAGCCTGGGTAACACAGGCAGGTGAGCCCCTGGCTGTACCCTCCTTTTCTGCTGCTTCCAAGAGAAAATGCATGATGTGCCTGAAGGACAGAGTTACCTAGGTTCCAACTTGCAGACTAAATACACCTTTCTTTACTTTCATTAATTCATATGCAATTTTTGATGTTTGGTGTGGAAAGTATTACATTACAGAAATCTTGTTGGAAGATTTCCTCGTAGCTTCTTTTCCCATCAACCTTTTATGTAGCATGTTTGTAATACCTTTATTTTTCTGCTTATAAAAGTAATATGGAAAAGTATGAATAATTTATTTCCTTAGAATCCTAGAAGTAACAGTACTGGCTTTTCATACAGCATAAATATTTTAAAGATGCTTAATATTCATATTGTAAAATTGTCTTTCAAAAAGTTTGTACCAATTCACATTCCTACCGATGGAATAAATGAATAAGCTTTTATCAGAATTGAACATCATTATTACTAATAAAAATTTTCCTAACTTGATAGGTCAGGAAACCTTGATAGGTTATCAATAACTTTGATAGTTATTTCTACTGCATTTATTTGCTAGTGATCTTTATAAAAAGTATATAAATAAGCAAACAAATATATGTTGATTAGTCTTTTGTACACTCCCCCCTCCTTACGGGGATAGAAAATAAACTTTTTAAGTGCTGAAATATATTTACCTTTTCTTTGCTTTCTTTTTAGTTTTTCCTTTTTAGAGAGTCCCTCTCTATTTCTTTTTTGAAATTTCTAAATTTTTAATTATTATAGGTACATATTAGTTGTATATCTTTAGAGGGTGTATGTGATGTTTTGATATGGGCATACAGTGTGAACTAATCAAATCAGGGTGATTGGGGTATGCATCACCTCAGGCATTTATCATTTCTTTGTGTTAGGAATATTCCAATTCTACTCTTTTTTATTTTAAAATATACCCTAACTTATCGTTGATTGTAGTCATTTTGTTGTGCTATCATTGTTCATTCTATGTAACTATATTTTTGCACCCATTAACCATCCCCACTTTATCCTCTGCTTCCCACTAACCCTTTCCAGCCTCTGGGGACTGTCATTCTACTGTCTGTCTCCGTGAGATCAATTGTTTTTAATATTTAGCTCTCACATATGAGTAAGAACATGTGAGGTTTGTCTTTCTGTGCTTGGCTTATTTCACTTAACATAATGTTCTCCAGTTCCATAAATGTCTTTTCAAATGGCAGGATTCCATTCTTTTTGTGGCTATATAATACTCCATTGTGTATATTCACCACAATTTCTTTATCCATTCATCTGTTGATGGACACTTAGGTTGATTCTACACCTTGGCTATTTGTGAATAATGCTGCAATAAACATGGGAGTACAGATATCTTTTCCATATACTGATTTTCCCTCCTTTGGATATATACCCAGCTGTGGGATTGCTGGGTCATATGGTAGTTCTGTTTTTAGTTTTTTGAGGAACATCCATACTGTTCTCTATAGTGGTTGCACTATTAATAATTTACGTTCCCACCAACAATGTACGAGGGGTTTACCTTTCTCCACATCCTCACCAGCATTCATTATTACCTGTCTTTTAGATAAAATCCATTTTAACTGGGGTGAGATGATATCTCATTGTAGTTTTGATTTGCATTTTTCTGATGTCTAATGTTGTTGAGCATTTTCTCATATACCTGTTGGCCATTGGTATGTCTTCTTTTGAGAAATGTCTATTCAGATACTTAGCCCATTTTTTAATTAGATTATTTGATTTTTTCCTATTGAGTTGTTAGAGCTCCTTATATATTTTAGTTATTAATCCCTTGTCAGATGGGTAGTTTGCAAATATTTTCTCCCATTCTATGGGTTGTCTCTTCACTTTGTTGATTGTTTCCTTTGCTGTGCAGAAGATTTTTAGCTTGATGAGATCCCATTTGTTCAATTTTGCTGTGGTTGTCTGTGCTTTGGAGGTATTACTGAAGAAGTTCTTGCTCAGACCAATGTCTTAAAGTGTTTCCCCAGTGTTTTCTTTTAGTAGTTTCATGTATTAGATTTAAGTATTTAATCAATTTTGATTTGATTTTTATACATGGAGAGAGATAAGATTCCAGTTTCATTCTTCTGCATAAGACTATCAAGTTTTCCCAGTATCATTTACTGAACAGACTATCCTTTCCAATTTAGATGCCTGTTACTTCTTTCTTTTGTCTGATTGCTCTATCTAGAACTTCCAGTACTATGTTAAATAATAGTGGTGAAAGTGGGCATCCTTGTTTTGTTCTGGATCTTAAAGGAAAGGCTTTCAATTTTTTCCCCATTCAGTATGATACTAGCTGTGGGTCTGTCATATATGGCTTTTATCACGTTGAGATAAGTTCCTTGATAGCCAGTTTTTGAGCCAGAGTGTTACTCTGTTGCCCAGGCTAGAGTGTCATGGCATCAGCCTAGCTCACGGCAACCGCAAACTCCTGGGCTCAAGCAATCCTTCTGCCGCAGCCTCCCAAGTAGCTGGGACTACAGGCATGTGCCACCATGCCCGGCTAATTTTGTCTATATATTTGTAGTTGTCCAATTAATTTCTTTCTATTTATAGTAGAGACAGGGTCTCACTCTTGCTCAGGTTGGTCTCGAACTGTTGACTTTGAGCGATCCTCCCACCTGAGCCTTCCAGAGTGCTAGGATTAGAGGCATGAGCCACTGCGCTCGGCCTATAGTACACTTTTAACCAACCTCTTTTTATCCCCCTACACAACTTTCTTGACTTCTAATATCTGTCATTCTATGCTTCACCTCTGTGAAATCAATTACTTTTGTCCCCACATATGAGCGTATGTAGCATTGTCTTTTTATCTCACATATTTCCTTAAAATGAAAACTAATTGCACCCATATTGCTAAAAATGACATAATTTTTTTTTTCTATGGCTGAGTAGTATTCCATATGTATACACAAATACCACATTTACTTTATTTATCTATTGATGGATACATGTTGAAACCAAAACTGTGCTATGGCAACTTGTGCTGAAAGAAACATGAGTACACGTATCCTCTTGATTTTCAAATTTGCTTTTAAAGTGAATACCAGTAATTGATTGTTCAATTCTGGGTTGTATGATAGCTCTATTGCTGTACTGTATGGTATTTCTGTTTTTATTTTTTAAAATAATCTCTATACAATTTTCTACAGGGATTTTATCAATTTAAATATTCACTGACAACGTATATGAGGTATTTCTGTTCCTGGCTTATTTTATTTAACATGAGGTCCACTGGTTTCATCCATGTTCCTGAAAATGACAGAATTGTATTCCTTTTATGGCTGAATAGTAGTTTATTGTTTACATATAGTACATGTCTGTATTTATTCATCTGTTATTGGCACATGTGGGTTGTACATACAAACTATTATGTATAGTGCTACAATAAGTATAGTTATACAGTGATCTATTTGATACTCAGATTTTTATTTTTAGATATATTTTATGTATCTTTGACCTAATGTATGTTCTTATTCCCTTTGTCAAAAATAAAATGGATTTCAATGTGTAAATTTACTATTAAATACTATATTATGTTTCATTATTTTGTGTGTCTGCTCCTTGTTCAACAGACCATGCTGGTTATATATATGTTTGTATGTATATATATGTGTGTGTATATATAACATATATATAATATATGTATTTGTATTTTATTTTGAACTCAGGTATTTTGATGCTTCCAGCTTTATTATTTTTGTTTGATATTGCTTTGTCTATTGGGGGCCTTTTATAGTTCCATATGAATTTAAAATTTTTCTTTATATATTTCTGTGTGGACTGTCAATATTTTTTTTGTAAGAATTGCATTAAATCTGTAGATCACTAAAATGGTATGGACTCGTTAGAAATATTCTCTTCCAGTACATGAGCATGAACTATCTTTTCATGTTTTGACACGCATCCTTCAATTAATTTTATCTGTTTTATGGTTTTCCTCAGAGATCTCTTATTTATTTGCTTTAGTATCTGTCTTGCTTTTTTATTTTTGTGTCTATTATGAATGGTATTGCTTTCTTGATTTCTATTTCAGATTGTTTTCTGTTGTGCATGCAGCAGTGCTACTATTTTTGTATGTTGATGTTTTATCCTACAACTTTACCAATTTTGTTTATTTGTTCTAAAAGGTTTTTGGTGGTCTATAGGTTTCTCTAAATATGGATCATATTGTCTGCAAAGAAAGACTGTTTGACTTCTTCCTTTACAATGTGGATTATTTTTATTTCTCTCACCTGATTGCTATGTCTAGGACTTTTAGTACTATGTTGAATAAGAATAGTAAGAATGAAAATCATTGTCTTGTTTTGGGTCTTAGAGGAAAGGTTCAAAATTTCCTCATACAATATTATGCTGGCTCTGGATTTATCACATATGGTCTTTATTATTTCAGTGTCTAGTTCTTCTATAACTAGCTTGTTTAGAGTTTAATCTTGAAGGAATATTAAGTTTTACTGGATACTTTTTCTGCACCTATTGAAATGACTGAGCTGTTAATGTAATGTATCACATTTATTGATTTGTGTATTCCTGGGATAAATATCACTTAATTGAGATTAATAATCATTTTAATATGTTGTTGAATTTAGTTTGCCATCATTTGGTTGAGAATATTTACATCTACTTTTGTTAATAATATTTGCCTGTACTTCTCTTTTGTTGTGTCTTTATCTGTTTATGGAATCAGGGTAATGCTGGCCTTGTAGACTGAATTTGGAAATATTTTCTCCTCTTTGAATTTTTGGAATACTGTCAGTAGGATTAGAATTATTTTGTCTTTAACTGTTTGGTAAAATTTAGCAGTGAAGTCATCAGGTTCTGAGTTTTACTAAGGTGAGAGACATTTAATTTCTGTGTTGATCTCATTATTTGTTCTGGATATATTCAGATTTTCCATTTCTTCATGAATCAATATTGGAAGGTTGTATGTGTCCAGGTGGTTATTCATTTCTTCTAGGTTTTCCAATTTATTGGTACATACCTGTTGCTAATAAATTCTAGTGACTCCATGAATTTACATTCTGTTATAATGTCTCTTTTCAGATCTCTGATTTTATTTTTTGTATCTTTTTCTTAGTCTAGCTGGAAGTTGGGTAATGTACAGCTTTAAAAAAACAACTTTCTGTCTCATTGTTTTTTTTTTTTATTTTTAGCCTCAATGTTTTGTGATTCTGCTGATATTTATTTTTTCCTCCAAAGATTTTGGATTTGGTTTGTTATTACTTTTATTCTTCTTTAAGTTGTATAATAATGTTGTTAAAGTCTTACTGTTTCTATTGTGTGTTCATTACCTATATATGATATATACTACTATAATCACAGCATAATTTCAAAGATATTGTTTTTTTCTCTCCTAAATAAATTTACAATCAGCTGATATAAATGAAAACAAGACTTTAAGTATTTTAAAATTTTTAAAAATTAAGTGTTAAGCTAGAATAATAATTTCTATTTTCACAATTTAATACACTTTTAGTGACAAGCTTAGAAGATTTTTTTAAAGGAACTCCTGGAAACAGAAAAAAAAAACTTGTATTGTTTAGTTCCTCTACTAAAAGTATTTGACAATTAAAAATTTAAATGCTGAATTCATAACTTGCTTAGAAAGCTTTTCATCTTATCTTTTCTCCTTCTCTCCACTAAAACATGTTTTTGGTAAAACATAGCATCAGAGCTTTTTTTATTTTCAAACCTGGTATATTTCATTGTTTTACAAAGCATTTATGAATAATACTGTGAAAATGAGAGAGTAAGAAGCTATAAAGCCTGTTTCCATACCTTAGATATTGTAAATAGTATTGCAATAATGATGAGAACATAGATAACTCTTTGTAATACTGTTTTTAATCATTTTGACATATAACAGTAGTGGGATTGCTAGATGATATGGTAGTACTATTTTTAGGGTTTTTTTCCTCATAGTGATTATACTAGTTTACATTTCCAACAATGTACAGATTTTTATTTCTTCTTGTCTCCTGCACGGCTTGTAATTTCTTCTTGTCTTTTACAACACTTGTAAAACTTGTAATAATAGCCTTTGTAATGGGCATGAGTAGATATAAATCACAATAGCCGAGATGTAGAATCAACCTAAGTTCCCAATAGATAAAATAAAGAATGTTTTATATATACATAGTGGAATAATATACACCAATTAAAAAGGAATACTATATCATCAGTGGCAATATACATGGATCTGTTGGACAGAGTGTGTTAAGTAAAATGAGACAAGGACACAAAGACAAACACTGGGTAACTCACTTATATGTGAAATCTAAACAAGGCACACTTGTAGAAGCAGAAAGTAGAATGATGATTAACAGAAACTAAAGGTGAGGAAAATGGGGATATGTTGATCAAGAAATACAAATTTCCAGTTACAGCATGAGTAAGTTCTGGCATGTAATATGCAGCAGAATTACTATATTTAACAATAATATATTGACAATTTAAATTTTACTGTTTGCAAGTGTTCCCACTACCAAAAATTTAACCATGTGAAATAGTAAGTTTGTTAAGTTAGCTTGATCCTTATGATTATCTCACAATGTATATGAATATTGTAACATCAGTTTATACAATTTACTTTATTTTATTTCAAAATACTAAGGGAGTACAGATGTTTTCATACATGGACTGGTTCAGTGTTATTAAAGTACTCATCACTGGAAGAGTCTAGATTGTATTATACATGTTAGGTGGCATTGTGTCCCTTCCCTTTTCCCTCCTACTTCTTGATTTTCAATGACTATTACTTCCCTCTGTGCACTTTCATGCTTACTGATTAATTCCATTTTATTAGGGTAAATGTGGTACTTGTTTTTCCATTCTTTAAGACATGGTCTCCAGTTTGTTGCACTAATTTTCACAAATGATGAAAAATAGAGGTCCTGCTTCATTTTGCTGCAAGTGACTTCTGCATTTTTCTAATTTTCTCTACACAATTTATTGAATAGGACTTCTTTTCCCCAGTATGTTGTCCTTTTTTTTTTTTTTTCCAAAGATTAGTTTCTTATAGGTAGCTTACTTTGTGTCTGGGTTCTCCATGCTGTTTCATCGGTCTATATCTTTATTTTTGTATGAAAAGAAAGCTCAAGACTAGGTAGATTCACAGTTGAATTTTACCAGACCTATATAGAAGTGGCTCCTATTCTAGTGAAAGTGTTTCATAAGATTGAGAAGGAGGGAATCCTCTTTCACTCATATTATTAATCCATTATCACCATTATACCAAAGCCAGGAGGAGAAACACACACAAAAGTGAAATATAGAACAATATTTCTCATGGACATAGATGAAAAAATTTTTTTCATAATATTTGCAAAAAAAATCCAATAGCATATTAAAAAAGGTAATTAACCATGATCATGTGTGTGTTATCACAGAGTGGCAAATATTTTTCAATATAGGTAAGCCAAGAACCATGTGATTCACCACATGAAGAGCAGTAAAAATAATTTTTTTTTATATGGTCAACTTTTTTTTATATGGTCAATTTTTTCATATGGTCAACTTGATAGATTCAGAAAAACCATTTGATAAAATCCAGCACCCCTTCTTAATAAAAACCTACAAAAAAAAGAAGGCTTAAAAGGAACGTACTTCAAAATTATAAATGCCACATATGATAAAGCCTGTTAATGGGTTACAAAGAATGTCTCCAAGAAGGGAGGGGGGCATGATGAGGAATGTCTGACCTCCCTCTTCTTGCCAGGCAATTTAGTTTTAGCATATCTATTTGGCCACCAGGGAGTCATTCAGTCAGCTGGTGGTGGTGGGAACCTTAAGATTATATTTAGTTCACGAAAGAAACCTTCCCAGTGATACGAGTTTCAATTTTTTGAAAATATGTAAAAACATGAATTCTTGTTAGGCTTAAAGAATTCACTGTCCCTAAACTTCTGTTCAAACCTCCTATAAAACACACCCCTCTCCCCTTCCTAGGGACATATAAGGCACACAGCTTTTGCCAGACCCCTAGGGAGATCAGGGAATGAAATGGAAAAGGGAAACTTACTTTCCTTATGCCTTCTGATAAAGACTAAGTTTATCCCTCTGGGTTGTTCCCTAGGGAGATAGAAGAATGGAATGCAAGAAGGGAACTTAAATTTCCTTATCCCTCCAGGTTGCTTGAAAAGTATATACTGCTCCCAGAAAAACCCTCTATAAAATCCAAGGTTCTCCCTTTTCTCTCATCGATGCCTTTTTTGGCCTCCAGCTATCTACACCCGGATGCTCAAAATAAACATTTTGCTACACATAAGGCTCCATGTGTCTTTCTCTCAGCTCCTGACCTAACACCTGTCTTCTACAGTAATTTAACAAAAAGATTTTGAAGAATAAATGTAAAAGGAAAATCAAAGTGTAAGGGACACCTCACACTACTTAGGCAAAACAGAAGGTAAACATCTCAGGCATCTGTGAAGAACCGGTCCCACTGATCATTCATTTAGGAAATTTCTTGTAAATTTCCATAAGCAAGAACATGTGAATTATACCTATGTATAGCACCTAAAATGAAAGGCTGTGCAATTCCACACTTACAGTGAATTACAAATGTATCTTACAGGTAACAAAACTGGAGATAAGACAGAATCAGACATTTTCCTACCTACCCAGAGACAACATCATAGTTAATGCTTCCTTCGCTCCCTTATTTTATGTAAAATGTAGAATACTTGGGACTTACAAGAATATAACCACTACCTCATTAGTGCCCCTCCCTTTTTACTTTTTCCTTCTCTGTGTATGTCTTTAAAATGCTGAAGTGTCCAAATTCCTCTCAGAAAAACAGCCACAACTTGTCTACTGTCCCTTTTTTTCCTGGATGCATTCTCAAAGTCTTGGCTTAATAAACCATTGATTGGCATTTTTGCCCCATTAATTTATTTTTTCAACAAGAAAAATACAAAAGAAAGAAACATTAAAATTTTAAATATATATACAACTAACATAGGCGCTCCCAGATTCTTAAAGCAAATTCTGCTGAGCCAAGCAAAAAGAAAAACACAGCAACATAATTGGTGGAAAGTTTAACATGCCCCTGATAGAGCTAGACACATTATAAAGAAGAAAAGAACAAAACACTAAAGTTAACAGAGGGTCTAGAAAATGGACCCAACAGACATTTACAAAATATTCTATCCCCAAATTACTAAATATTCTTCTCATCAGCACATGGAATATTTTCCAAGATTGATTATATCCTAGGTCACAAAAGAATCTCAACAAATTTAGAACAATAAAAATCATACCATGGACCTTCTCAGACCATACTAGAATAAAAATAGAAATTAATTCCAAATGAAACTCTCAAAACTACACAAAGCCATAAAAATTTAAAAGTCTTCTTCTAAATGATCTTTGAGGCAATGATGAAATTAAAATGGAAATCAAATTAAATGACAAAGGGGACCCAAGCCTTTAAAATCTGAAGATTCAGAAAGAAACAGTCCAAATGGAAAGGTTCATAGTGTGAACTAAAATAAAATTTTAAGGCTCACCTCCCTATCAGCTGACTGAAGGGACCCCCTCTTGGCCAAAGGAATATCCTAAAACTAAATTGCCTGCCAGGAGGAGGGAGGTCAGACAGGCCTCATCATGCCTTCCTCCCTTCTTGGGGACATCTTTTGCAACACATTAACAGGCCTAAGGGTATGGAACAAACCTACAGTTTTTCAATTTACACAACGAATCTATGTCTGGTGGCTTATCTCTGATAAACGGCTCATTATCTTAAAACATCCCAAGCCTTTAGACAAAGCTTCACATCTTTAACCAATTATAAGCCCAAGAATCTTTAAACTCACATATAACCTGTAAGCTCCCATATACAGATGGTCCACGCTTTCAGGCCAAACCAATGTATGCTTCTCACATATTGATTTATGACTTTACCTGTAACCCCTGTCTCCCTGAAACATACAAAACCAAACTGTAAGCCACCAATAGCGAGTCCACTTGTTCAAGGCTTCTTGGGCATGTCTCTGGGTTACGGTCCTCAAATTTAGCTCAGAGTAAATCTCTTTCAATATTACTTTACAGAGTTTGGCTTCCTCCCCCCCCCATTAACAATAGCCTTAAATGCCGACATTTAACAGACAGAAAAGTCAAAAATTAACAGCTAATGTCACATATCAAGGAGCTATGGAAAGAAAAGCAAAGCCAAACCAATGACAGCATAAGAAAAGAAATAACAAACCTCAGAGAAGAACATAATGAAATGGAAATAAAAATAATAATTATAGTAATATATAATAATAATACAAAGGATCAACAAATAAGTTGATTCTTTGACAACATGAACACAATCTATACACTGCTTGTCATATTCAGAATTGGAAGAGAAATCACTCAAATAACTTTAATCAAAAATAAAAAAGGAGACATTAAAATGGATACCACAGAAATATAAAATATCTCACTCAATACTATAAGCACCTCTATACACTCAAACTAGAGAACTTAGAGACAATGAGTAAATTCTTGGAAAAACACAAACTCCCAAGCCTGGAGAAGAAAGAAATAGAAATCCTGAACAGACTGGTAACAAGAAGTGATACTGAAGCAATAATTAAAATCTCCTCAGTAATTAAGAAGTCCCCAGCCAGACAGACTCACTGTCAAATTATACCTGGCCTAAAAAGAACAGGTATCTATCCTCAAAAATTTATTCCATAATACTAAGAAAGAAGAAAGAGTCCCTAAATTATGCTACAAAGCCAGTATTATAGATATCAAAGCCAAAGCAAAACACAAAATAAAACTACAGAACAATATCATTTGAGTATGAATGTAAAAATTATCAACAACATTATAAAGAGAGACTTGCTGAAATAACAGAAAAATATCTAATCCTGTGAATTTCTGTTTCTCTCTGCTGGCAGGGAACCTGCTGGAGCTTGGTTTTCACAAACACCTGAAAAGAGCCAAGAAAGGAAAAGTAAATCTTTCTCTTTACATTCATAAGCTCACAGCCTTTAGAATTTGCTTCTATAGTCTTGAGGTGTGCCCTGGGAGGGGCAGCAGGGAGATAAAAATCCAAGCCTTCATTTCCTGCCCAAAACCATATCTCAAGGCACAAAACAATAATGGAATAAATTTTTTATCTAATATTCATTTAATACAATCTATGAAAAGTGACAAAACAGTAATGCTAGAAAGGATGCAGAAAAAAAGGAATGCTTTTTCACTATTGATGGGACCACAAATTAGGTACAACCTTTCTGACAAATGATATGGAATTTTCTCAAAGAAATAGAAGTAGACTTAAAATTTGACCCAGCAATCCCACTACTCGCTGTTTACCCAAAGGATATGAAGTCATTTTATGGAAAAAGACACCTCCACTTGAACGTTTATTACAGCACAAATTATGAAGATGTGAAATCAACATAAGTGCCTATTAATTCATCAGTGCATAAAGAAAACATGGTTCATATACACCATGGAGTACTACTAAGCCCTATAAAGGAATGAGTTAATGTCTTTTGAAGTAACTTGGATGAATCTAGAAATCATTATCTTAAGTGAAGTATCTCAGGAATGGAAAACAAAATACATATTCTCTTACTAATAAGTGGGAACTAAACTATGAGCACACATGAACACAAAGAGATGTAAACACATTGGAAACAAAAAAGAGGAAGATTGGAAAGGTGTTGATCACACTTGATCATACTGAATTATCTCTTTGATATGCTGTTGAAATCTGTTTGCTGTTACTTTTCTTAGGGTGAAAAACCTAAGGTGCTGACAGTGTTCGTGGAGAAAGATTTCTTAGGCAGAAATTAAAATATAAAAGTAAAAAATATATATTTTATTCTTTAGCAGGACAGACGTAAAAACTTATCTATTGATACAATAAGCAGTAGTCTGGTGATGGGCATAATAAGAGTTCCAACTTAATCGTTATATAATAAATGTAGCAAAAATGTTTATAGCTCCTTAACATTTTAAAAATTTAAAAAATTAAAAAAAAATTTTGAAGACTCCTCAAAAAAATTAAAATGGACAATCATATGACCCAGTAATTTCACTACTTGGTATTTATATAAAGGAAAGAAAACCTATATTTCAAAGAGAATATCTGTACTCTTATGTTTATTATAGTACTATGTACACAGCAAAAATATAGAATCAACCTACCTGTCCATCAGTGGACAAATGGACAAAGTAAATGTGGTATGTATATTCACTATGTAATACTATTCAGCCATAAAAAAATATATATATCATGTCATTTGCAGGAACATGGATGGAACTGGAGGATATTACGTTAAGTGAAATGTATCAAACACAGAAATATTGCCTGCATTCACTACTAATATTTGGGAGCTAAAAAATGTGATCTCACGGAGGTAGATAGTAGAATGGTAGTCACCAGAGGATGGAAAGGTGTTTGTGGGAGGAAGGGATAAAGAGAGTTTTGACAATGGGAATAAACATACAGTTAGATTAAAAAGTAAGAGTTCTACCATTTAAAAGCAGGGTAGCATGACTATAGTTAAAAACAATGTATTGTATATTTTGAAGTAGCTATATCAAGTATCAAATCCCATTTATTTTGTTTTGTTTTGGTGGTAATTGCAAATTTATTGCCTAGGCCAATATCTAGAAAAGTTTTTTCTACATTTTATACTGGACTTTTTATACTTTTATGCCTCATATTTAAGTCTTCTATCCATTGTCAATTAATTTTTCTAATGAGGTAGGAGTACTGCTTCAATCTCCTATATTTGGTAATTCAATTTCATGAGCATTATTTATTGAACAGAGTTTATTTGCTTCAGTATATTTTGTCTGCTTTGTCAAAGATCACTTGATTGAAAGTAGGTGGTTTTATATCTGGGTTCTATGTTCTGTTCCATTTATACCTCTATTTCCTTACCCATACCACACAATTTTGGTTATTATAGCCATGTAGGATAGTTTGAAATCTGGTAATGTGATGCCTCTGTCTTTTCTCTTTTTGCTTAATATTGCTTTGATTATTTGGGATCTTTTCTGAACCAAACAAAACATAAGAGATATTTTCCTAGATCTGTGAAATATGCCAGTTGTACATTTTAAAATTTATTTCTACATTTAGTAATATTATGGGGGTACAAATATTTTGGTTATGTATATTGGCTTTGCACTGCCCAAGCCAAAGCTACAGATACCCCAGACAGTGTGCTTGGAATCCATTAATTGTGAATTTGCCTAACCCTTCACCACCTCACTTCCCCCTGCTAGGCATCTGATAAATGTTACTATCATGTGTGCTCATAAGTGGTGATCAGTTAGTACCAATTTTATGATGAAGACATGTGGTGCTTGTTTTTCCATTCTTCTGACACTTCTCTTAAAAATGGGGTCTCGTTTTATCCAGAATATAGAAATGTTAATTCACTATTGTTTTTTGGCTGAGTAGTGTTCCATGGGATACACACATACACACATACACACACACACACACATATATATACACACATACACACACAGACACATCACATTTTATTAATCCACTCATGGATTGATGGGCACTTTGGTTGTTTCCACATCTTTGTAATTGTGAATTGTGCAGAAACATTCAAGTGCAGATATTATCATAGAATGACATTTTTTCCCCTTGTAGGTAGATGTTCAGTAATGGGATGGCTGGATCAAATGGTAGTTTTTGTTGTAGCTCTTTGTGGTATCTCCATATTATTTTCCATAGAGGTGTACTAGTTTGCAGTCCTTCCAGCAGTGTATGACTGTTAATATCTCTCTGCATCCACACCAACATTTGTTGTTTGGGACTTTGGACAAAAGCCATTCTCCCTGGAGTTAAGTCATATCTCCTTGTGGTTTTGGATTTGCATTTCCATGATGATTACAAAAGTAGGGAAATTTGCTATAGGTTTGTTGGACATTACTCTGTCTTGTTTGGAAAGTTTCTGTTCAGTCATTTTTCCACTTTTTTACTGAGGTTGTTTCATTTCTTATTCATTTTCCTAAGTTCTATACAGATTCTGTTTATCAGCCCTTTATTACATATGCAGCATACAAATATTTTTGCCCATTCTGTAGGTTGTCTATTCACTCTAATGATAGTTTTCTTGGCTGTGTAGAAGCTTATTAATTTGATCAGGTCCCATTTATTTATTTTTGTTTCTGCTCTGATTGCTCTGGAGTTCTTCTTCATAAATTTTCTTTTGTCTAGGCTGATGGTTGACGTCAATAGGCATTTTCCTATCATCCCTATTCTTCTAGAATTCTTATGGTTTCATGTCTTAGGTTTAAGTCTGTTACCCATCATGAGTTAATATTTGTGAGATGTAAGAGGTGTGGATTTTGTTTTAGTCTTCTGCATGGTGTTATCAAATTCATGCAGCATCATTTGTTGAATAAAGATTTTTTTCCCCAGTGTATGTTTTTGTCTGCTTTGTCAAACATCAGATGACAGTATGAAGATGGTTTTATATCTGGGTTCTCAGTTCTGTCTTGTTACTCTATGTCTCCATTCTTGTTTCACTACCATGCTGTTTTGGTTACTATAGGATTTAGCATAGCTTGAAGTCAGATAGATTGATGCCTGCCAATTTTTTCTTTGGCTTAAGATTGTTTTTGCTATATATGTTTTTCTCTTGTTCCATATAAAGTATACAATTTTTTTCTAGATCTTTGAAAAAGGAATTTGATATTTTGATACAGATTACATTGATGCTGTAGATCACTTTAGATCGTTAGACATTTTAACAATATTGATTCTGCTAATCCATGAGTTCGTAAGGTTTTCCATCTGTTTACATCTTCTGCAATTTCTTTTCTCAGTGTTTCATAGTTCTTCCTACACAGATCTCTCACCTTCTTAGTTAAATATATTCCTAAGTATTTAATTTTCTTTGAACATATTATGTGAAAGATGTTGCATCTTTGAATTGAATCTGGCTTGACTATTATTGGCATATAAGAAAGCTACCGATTTTATGTACATTGCTTTTGTATCTGGGGACTTTGCTGAAGTTATTTATCAGTTTCAAGAGTGTTCTGTTGAATCTACGGAGTTTTCAAGTTATAAGATCGTATGGTCAGCAAAGAGTGAAAGTTTGACCTCTTCTTCCCCAATTTGGATACATTTTATTTCCCACTCTTACTTGATTGCTCTGGGAAGGACTTCCAGCACTATGTGGAATAAAAGTGGAGATAGTGGGCAACATTGTCTTGCTGGTATATTAAGTGGGAATATTTCCAATTTTCCCTTGTTCAGTATGGCACTGGCTGTGTTTTTATTGTACATGGCTTTGGTAATTTTGAGGTATGACCCATCTATGTATGTTTTAATAGGAGTTCTTTTCAAAAAAGGGTGCTGAATTTTGTCAAAAGCTTTTTCTGTATCTATTTAGAGAATCATATTGTCTTTGTTCTTGCTTTAATTTATGTGGTTAATTACATTTATATATTTGTGTATGTTGTACCATTCTTGCATCTCTGGGATGAAGCCCACCTGGTCATAATAAATGATTTTTCTGACAAGCAGTTGAGCTTGGTTTCCTAAGATTTTATTGAGAATTTTTGCATCTGTTTGCGTAAAATATATTGATCTGTAGTTTTCTTTTTTGTTATGTCCTTCCTGGTATTTGTATCAAGGTGATACTGGCTTCACAGTATGAGTTGGGGAGGATTCCATCTTTCAAAATGTTGTTGAATAATTTGTGTGGTATAGGTATGGGTTCTTCCTTGTAGGTTTGATAAAATTCAGTGAGAAATTTTCTGATCTGGGACTTTTTTTTCTTGGAAGATTATTTATTGCTGGTTCAATTTTGTGCTTGAGATTTTCTAGTCAGGATTCAATTTCTTCCTGATTGCATTTAGGGAGGTTGTGTGTTCCTAAAAATTTGTTAATTTCCTCCACAATTCAAAGATTTTTGACACAGAGATTTTTATGGTAGTCAAAGATCATGTTTTGTATTTCCATGAGGTGAGTTGTTATCTAGTCTTTTTTTGTTTTTAATTGAGATTATTAGAGTCATTTCCTTTCTGTTTTCTGCTCTATCTAGCAAAAGGGCTGTTGATTTTCTTTATCTTGTCAAAGGACCAATTTTTCATTTTATTAATCTTCTGTATAGTTCTTTTATTCTAGATTTCATTTTGTTTTGCTGTGATCTTGATTATTTATCTGCTTTTTCTGGGTTTGGAATTGTTTACTCATGCTTTTCCAGTTCCTTGAGATGGTTCATTATGTTGTGGATTCATGATCTTTCTGCCTTTTGAGTGTGGGCATTTAAGGCTGAGTTTTTTCCTCAGAAATGCTTTTGGTATACCACACAGATTTTGATAACTTGTGTCCCTGTAATTATTTAGTTCAAAGAATCTTTTGATTTCCATCTAGATCTCCTTTTTGATCTAATTGTCCATCTGCAATAGATCATTTAATTCCATGTCTTTGTGTAGAGGTGAGTGCTTCTGTTGGAATTGATCTCTTATGTTTTCACATTGTTGTCTAAGAAGATAAATGATATACTTTCTATTTTTTCTTTTTTAATTTGTTGAGATCTGTTTTGTTGCCTAGGATGTAACCAATTTTAGAGGAAGTTCCATGAGCTATTTAGAAGAATGTATATTCATTGTTTGGGTGGAACATATTGTCAATATTTGTTAGGCCTATTTATTCTAGAGTTTTGTTTAAGTACATTGTTTCTTTGCTAATTTTCTGCTTGGAGGATGTGTCCAGTTTTGTCAGAAGGGTGTTGAAGTCCATGGCTATTACGGCATTGTGTTTATCATTTTGTTTAGGTCGAGCAGGGTTTGCTTTATGTATGTTGGTGGTTTTTTGTTGGGTGTGTATATATTTAAGATTGTTAAGTCTTCTTGTTGTGTTTTCTCTCCAACATTAGTGACCATCTTTCTTTTTTTGTATTTTTATTTCTTTTAAGTTTATGTTGTCTAAGATAAGAATATCTCCCCCAGCTTTCTTTTGTTTTCCATTTTCCTGGAAACTTGTTTTTCATCTCTTCACCTTAAGCCTGAATGAGTCCTTGTGGGTAAGACGCATACCCTGGACACAGCAGACACTTGGTTTGCAATTTTTTATCCATTCAGCAAGCCTATGTCTCTTCATTGGGCTATTCAAGCCATTCACATTTTTAGAGAGATTAGAGAGAATGGATATTTGTGGTCAATTTCTGTTCATAATGTTTGGTAGACTACTATTTTGTTTTACCTTTCAAGCCACTGTGGAATTCATACTTTAACTTTTGGGTGATTATACTATGGTAAGTATCTATTACACTGGTCAGTGTGTAATGAAAGTCTCAGTACTTCCTGGAGGGCTGGGCTTGTCTTTGCAAATTCTACCAGGAATTGTTTGTCTGGGAAAGTCTTTATTTCTTCTCACATAAGAAGTTTAGTTTTACAGGGTACAGAATTCTAGGCTGGCCATCATTCTGTTTCAGAAGACTGAGGATGGCTCCCCAGTCCCTTCTGGCTTGTGAGATTTCAGTAGAGAAAGCTGCAGCTAGTCTGAATGGTTTTCCTTGGTAAGTTACCTCCTGTTTTCACTTTATTACGCAAAGGAGTGCCTCTTTCAAGTCTACTTTGGCCAGACTAATAGCTATGTGACATGGTGATTGCTTTTTCACATTGAGTTTCCTAGTAGTCCTGTGTGCTTCTTGTACCTGGATATATAGGTCTTCATCTAGGCCAGGGAAATCTTTTATTATTCCTTCAAATATATTGTGCAGTCCTTGTACATTTTATTATTTGAACTCAGGAGAGCCCATGATTATTATGTTTGGCCTCTTTACATAATCCCACATTTCTTTTATGCCTTGTTCATATCTCTTGCTTCTGTCATCTTTCTCTTCAACTGATTTGTTAGCACATGTGTTATCTTCAAGCTTTTATATTCATTCCTCTGTGTGATCCAGCCTATTCTTAAGGCTTTTTGTAGTTCCTTGAATGCCTGATTCATTTTCAAATATCTGGTTTTTCCATATTACTTTGATTTTTTTAAGTCTTTCAATTCCTGCATTGCTTTTATGGTTTCTTTGCATTTGGTTGCTTTTGTCTTGTTTTTCACTGAGCTTTCTTATAATTCATATTCAGAATTCTTCATTTGTTATTTTAACCTTTTCATGTAAGTTGGTATCTGTTGCTGAGGAGCTAATGATTTCTTTTGGGGGTATATTTTCACTCTGATTTTTCATGTTTCCTGAAGTCTTTCACTGATCTGGCCTTTTGGCTGAGACATTGGGTGCTAGGCTTTATGGCCCTGTCTCCAGAGCCCCAAGCCCCTTTCCCTAATGGGGCTGGGAAGATGAGTATTGGTCCTGTATTGCCATGGGGGCATTTTAACAAGTTTCATGAATCTCTTGGGTTACCTCTGACCTGTTGTCTTCACCTCTTCATAATGGAGTATGATGAGTTTTATCCCTCAGGTTAAGCTCTAAGCTGGTGAATTGTTTTGTGAGTATAAACCCACTGCTCCCTAATAACTTGAGATGGAAGGCAGTATCTTTAGCAATGGGCTTGTTCTCTGTTGTTGATTGTGGTTTACACAGAGAGGTATTTATTGAGGTAATCTGCTTTGCCTGTGGTAGACTCCAATCCCCTAGTTGGGTATAGGATTGCCCCCAACCTGGGAGGGGCCTTGAAGCTCCCAGGGACTCTGTTCCCACCTGAGGTGGAGGGAGGAGCAAGATAGATCACAGCTGGACTGTGAAAGCCTGGGTGTGTGAGCTTCAGTGGTTGCTTATTTGGCCACTAGGGAGAGCTGCTGATATGGACTTCAGGGCTATTTGTCCAAGCTTGGAGGGCTGCTTCTGATGAGGACTACCGGTGCAATTGCTGAAGTCCCTATCCATGTTTTTTCCCTCCCTGTCAACCAATCTGGGCATTTTCCCCTTCAATGGGGTCACTTGTGTTTTCTCTCCACCCTAGATGGGCTCTCAAGTATCCACACAGTTTGTTTGTCTGGCCCACAGGCATGTGTCTCCATGTGTCACCTGCAGATAGAGCTATTTCCAATTGTGTACTCCCTTTCTGCCTTTGGAATCCAAGTTGAGGTGGGTGGGCCTATACCCAGAAGTCTCCCACCAGGAGATGGGTGGATGGGGCTCATTCACAGAACCCTGTTCTCTTATGCTCCTCCATATCCTCCTTCTGGGCATGGGCTCTCACTTGCCACCCAACCCTGGAACTGGGATCTCTATCACACCACCCCACCCTGCCACATGTGCCATCAGCAGGTAAACATGTCAAATGCCTGTCAGCAGGAGAATCACAGACTAAGGATACTCTGCTGGCTGGGGATGGAAATGTGCCCAGAGTGCAGAAAGCGGGTTTCTCAGCACAGAGAACTCTACCAGTTGCTATGGTTTCAGGAAGGGGCTAAGAACTTCCTGCTTGACTCTCGAGTTGAGGGGAACACTCACCCAATCTTCTCTCCAAGCCCATGTCATGGCAGCATGACAGCCTTCTTTTCTGCACCACTGCAGTGACTGTGCTGACTGAGACAGGCTTGGCTAGGAATGCACTCTGGGAGAGCACTCCCATTGTCTGACACTGGAGTGACTTGGGGAAACAAGTCACTCAATGCAAGGCACTTTGGTGGTTGCTGTCGTGTGGATGCAGCCACATGGGTATGAATAACTTGAACCAAAATTACTTGCTGGGATGCCAGGAGTGGAGGAGGTGCAGAGGAGATGGTGTCCAGATGCAGGGATGCTGACTGGTCTCTTGTGTCACTCCCCCATGGATTGAGAGGCCTGTGTCCCACTGCTATTCTGAGGCACTTGGGTGAGGGAAGGAAGAAAAAAAAAACCCACACTTTTCTTGGGCTCTGTAACTCTCTGGAGTTAGTTCATGTCAATTGCTCCCTTTTATCTTTGTCTCAGGTGCTCAGTTCCTCCTGAGGTGTTCCTGGACTCCACAGGTATCTCTCCCTGTGGTTCACTTCCAAGCAGTAATCACTGTCTACTCTTCTCAGTCTAAGCTTCAACTCTTCTGCTATGATGGTCTGGCAAGTTTTGTCTCTAGTTCACCATCTTAGCTTTCAAGCCATTAGTATTTTGATGGGGATTACATTGAATCTGCAAAATCACTTTGTACGGTGCTGATAGTGTTGATTCTACCAATCTATGAGAATAATATATTTTTCCATTTTTTTGTGTCATCTGCATTTTCTTTCTTCGGTGTTTCATAGTTCTCCTTGCAGAGATCTTTCACCTGCTTTGTTGAGTATATTCCTAAGTATTTTATTTTCTTTGTAGCTATTATTAATGATATTGTGTCTTTGATTTGACTCTCAGGTAGAGAGTCATGTTATGGTATGTAGAATTGCTATTGATTGGTATACATTGATTTGTTGAATTTCTTTGTCAATTCTAGGAGTCTTTGGGATTTTCTAGATATAAGATCATATTGGCAGTGCAAAGTGATAGTTTGACCTCCTGATTGGATACCCTTTATTTCTTTTTCATGTCCAATTGCTCTGTCTAGGACTCCCAGTACAAAATTAAAGTGGAGACAGTGGGTACACTTGTCTTGTTCCAGTTCTTAGTAGAAATGCTTTTGGCTTTTTCTCATTCATTGTGATGTTGGTTGTCGGTTTGTCCCAGATGGCTTTCATAATTTGAAGTTTGTTCCTGCTATGTCTAGGCATAGGGTTATTGTTGAGGGTTATTATGAAAGGGTGCTAAATTTTGTCAAATCCTTTTTCTACATCTATTGAGATAATCATACAGTTTAGTTTTTGCTTCTGTTTGTGTAAGGAATCACATTTTTTCATTTATGTATGTTGAACATATGTATATGTATGTATGCCTAGGATAAAATCCTTTTTGTCATAGTGGATTAGTTTTTTGACATGCTGTAGAATCAGGTATGCTGGTATTTTGCTGAGGATTTTTGCATCCATATTTATAAGAAGTATTGGTCTGTATATCTCTTTTTTGTGTGTTTTTTTCTGGCTCTTGTATCAGGTGATACTTGCTTTTCGTACAATTAATTGGGGAGGATTCCCTCCCTCTTGATGTTATGTAGCAATTTCTGCAGGATAGTTTCCAGCTTTTCTTTAAGGTCTTGTAGAATTTGGCTGGGAAACCATCTGGCCCAGGAGTTTTATTTATTTATTTAGGGGGAGAGAAGAGATTTTTTTTTAATTACTGCTTTGATTTCAGTGCTCATTATTGGGCTGCTCAGCAGTTTTATTTCTTCCTGGTTGAGTCCTGGCAGGTTGTGTGGTGCTAGGAATTTCTCAATTTTTTCTATAATTTCTAGTTGATATGCACACAGATTTTTGTAGTTTTCATGGATGACATTTTGTATTTCTTTTTCCATTTCTAATTGAGCTTATTTTGGTCCTTTCTCTTCTATTTCTTTTTCCTGTAGTAGGAGGTTTATGGATTTTTTCAAAAAGAAAACAACTCTAACTTTCATTGATCCTTTGTATTATTTTTAAATTCATTTTCCATTTCATTTAGTACTGCTCCAAACTTTGTCATTTATTTTTTGTGGCTGGCTTGAATTTGGTTTGTACTTTATTTTTTTTAGTTCCTCGGATGTGACATGAGGTTGTTAACTTGTGATTTTTCTGTCTTTTTGATGTGGGCATTTAAAGCTATGAATTTTCCTCTTAGAACAGCTTTAGTGAGTCCATAGATTTTGATACCTTGTGTTTTTTATCATAAATCTTGAGGACTCTTCTGACTTTCATCAAAAATTGACAGCCACATACAGAAGAATGAAAATGGATACCTATCTCTCATCATGTATATTAACTCAAAATGAATTAAAGACTTAAATGTGATAACTGAAACCATTAAAATTCTGAAGAAAATGTACAAAAAAACTCTGCTAGACATTGGCTTAGGCAATGAATTTATGAGTAAGACCCCAAGAGCACATACAGCAACAATAAAAACAAGTAAATGAGACTTAAAATCTACATAGTTTATTCATAAGAAATTAAATAATAAACAAAGTAGACAATCTACAGAATGAGAAAAAATATTCACAAACTATTTATCTAACAAAGGGCTAATATTCAGAATCTACAAAGAACTCAAACAAATAAGCAAGAAAAAAAAAAAAAACAAAGAACACCCTAAAAAAGTGAACAAAAGTCATTAACAAATTTTCCTCAAAAGAAAATAGACAACTGGTCACAAACATAAGAAAAAATGCCCAACATCACTAATCATGAGGGAAATGCAAGTTATTAATAATTACACATTGAGATACCACCTTACCCTTGTCCTAGTTGACATTATTAAAATGCCAAAATGCCAAAAAACAACAGATAATTGGCATGTGTGCAAAGAAAAGGGAACACTCAGACACTCTTGGGGGCAATGTAAACTTGTAGAACCACTATGGAAAGCAGTATGGAGATTCCTGAAAGAACTAAAATAAAATATGCCATTCAATCCAGCAATCTTACTACTTCGTATCCACCCAAAGAAAAAGAAATCATTATCAAAAAGACACTGTAAAACTGTATCCAAATGTTTACCTCTCTCTCTCTCACACACACACAAAATATATATATAAATATATATATACATTTTTTTCCACACCATGGAGTGTGTGTATATATACACTGAAAGCCCTGATTTCAGCATTACACAATTCATCCATATAACAAAAACACTTATACTCCCTACATTTTTTAAATAAAAACATTAGAAATGTAACTTTTACCATTATTTAGACATGGCAAGGCCCATAATTTAGGGGATTACCTCCACTGAAATCACAGTCCATTAAGTTACAGATCCCAAGAGGAAGGAGCAGGCCACATCATGGTGGGGCCCCATGTACAAGCACCAAAAGTTGGTCAAGAGCCAGGGGAGGTCTGGACAGAGGATGAGGAGATGGAGGGCAAGATCCAATATTGTGATTTCCATGGGAAGAAATAGGTGAGGCAGAGTAATATGTTTACTGGCTAGTGTGAATAATTTTAGTAGGCTCTGGGCAGAGGGACTGTTCTAATTTATACTTTGCTCTGAGGTGATTGGTATAGAGGAATTGTGGTTTAGAATGTGAGAGCTCCATAAAGGACATGTGGTTGGGGGTGCAAGCTATGGATTGGTTGGTTTGCATACAGAACATACATCCCTAGGTGAATTGTTTCACATCCTTAGAAATTAGCTAGCTCTGGAAGGGGGCAGTCCCTCTACTGTCAGCAAGGATCCAGATATAAAGCATCAAAATATAAAACATAAAAAATATGTTGAATACAACATAAGTGGAATTATGTATGTGACCTTTTATATCCATCTTCTTTTACTTAGTATGCTTTTGAGATTTATATGTGTTGTTGCATTACTTTGTTCTTCATAATATACCATTGTATAGATATACCAACATTTATCTATTTATCCACTGATACAAATTTGAGTTGGCAGTCTTCTAATCCAAAGGTGGGGAAGCAAATTTTCTGTATATGGAAGTTTGGCTATTGCATATAGTGCTACTATGAACATGCACATACATGTGTTTGTGTACTTTTTTTACTTAGGAGATGAGTTGCTGTGTCCTGCAACACTTTCATTCAAGTTTTTGAGGAACAAATTATTTTCAAGAGCAGCTGCACCATTTTACCTTGCTTTAAGCAATTTATAAGAGTTTCAATCTGTCAACATCCTCTCCAACATTTGTTTTCCTAGTGTTTATTTGGTAGTGCTATTTATTATGGCCTACTGATTATCTGATTATCTTATTATTATCTATAGTAAGAATTTATTGGCAAATTCAAAGATAGATTTTGTTCTTTATGTACTTCTTGTAAGTTTAATTCTAAATTTTATAGTTTTCGCTTCAATACTTTGGTCTTTGAGCCATTTTGATTATTTTATATGGCATACAGCATAGGTATGACTCAATTATTTTACAAATGGATATCCAGTTGTTCTCATACCATTTCTGGAAGAGACACTTCTTGCCCAATAAAATGGTCTTAGGCACATTTGTTTTCTTAGGCAGATTTGTTGAACTGAGCATGGATATGTGAAGTTTTTTTTCTGTATTACTAGTTCTATTTCATTGACTTATGTAGCTGTCTTTCTAGGGTATCACACTAATACAATTATGGTGGCTTTGTACTAGGTGTTGAAATCATGAATTCTGTCTGCTCAATTTATTCTTCTTTTTCAATATTGTTTTTATTATTTGGGAGTCCGTTGAAATTCCAATTCTGAGGATTGGCTTTTCTATTTTTGGACAACAAACTGTTGGAGTATTAATAGGTATTGCATTTATCTATTTAGGTAACACTAACATGCGTATAATATTGTTCTCCAATTTATAAATATACCTTTTGATGTACTTAGTATACCAGTCATTCACCTCTGTGAATAAATTTATTTGTAAAAATTTTTATTCTCTTACATGCTTTTGTAACTGTAAGTTTTTAAAGTTTCATTTTTAGGAAATTTTAGAATTATCATTGCAGGTATAAATGTCTTTTATGTTTTACTCTTTCATTTTGAATTTTCATTAAAAATTATAGTTATTAATGGCAATTTTTACAACATATTTTGTAAAAAAAAAAAAAACCTTCAAGGCTAATAAAATATTTACACACAGAAAATGTGAGTTCTCTTGTCTTACTCATAAGCTTAGGGGAAAATCATTCTTCATGTATGTTAACAGTGTTTCATAAATGCTTTTTATCGTGTTATGGATGTTCCCTTATGTTCTTATGTTATGACTGTTTTTAATCCTAAAAGCATGTTATTGCCAAATTCTTTTTCTGTACGAATCTATAAAATTATGTGGGGTTTTCACCCCTTTGTTATAATAAGGTAGTTATGATGTTGATTTTTATATATTAAATCATCCTTGCATTTCTGAAATAAATCCCACATGGTTAAAGCACACAATCCATTCTCTAAATATGCTTCTTGGATTGTTAGCTAGTATACTTTGTAAAGAGTTTGGCATTTAAATTAGACCAATATTGATATACTGGTCTAAGGTTTTCTTTTCTGGAAGGTCATCAGTCTTTAGTATGTGGGTTATGATGGCTTCAGAGAATGAGTTTGAAGGTGTTTCTTCTTTTCACATCTTTTAGAAGAATTTGAAGGATTGGTGTCAGTTCTTTAATCATTTGGAAGAAATCCTAAGTGAAGCTATCGGGTCTTGGTCTTTCCTTTGTAGGTAGGGTTTTTATTACTGAGTCAATCTATTTGCTATACAGCTCTTTTCAGATTTTCTTGACTTGAATTTGGTTTTGTGTGTTTCTAAGAATTTTCCCATTGCATCTATGTCATCTAATTTATTGGCACACAATTCTTCACAGTATTCTCCTATAATCATTTTATTGTGTAGTAGTAATGTCTCCACTTTCATTTCTGACTTCACTTTTCCACTAGTACAATTTACAGTTTGACAAGTTTAATTGTTTTCCAAGAAGCATCTTTTGGTTTCAAACATTCTATTGCTTCCCTATTCTCTCTATCAGTTATTCTGCTCTAATCTTCATTTCCTTCCTCAATTAGCTCTGGGTTTAATTTGCTATTTTCTTTACAGATCCTTAAGGCATACACATTTTTTTAAATTCGATTTTGTATCTTCTAATATGTTTATAGATACTAACTTCCTCAAGATCCCTTTTACTGTACCTATAAGTTTTGATATCTTGTGTTTTTGTTTTTATTAATCTTAAATTATTTTGTTATTTTACTTGTAACCAGGAAAGCCAGCAAGCTGTACAGTAAAGTGGACTCGTATGCCCACAGCTGTTGCCAGGCTAGAGAATGTGGGAAAATAGACAGGTAATCAAATGCCACAATGTTTACAGAAATTAAGGAATTCCTTTCTCCTAAATTAAGCACTCCCTTGGTTTCTCTAAGTTTTTTATTAAATTCCAGGATTCCAAAAGAGTTGATTCTATCAGTTTTTGTCAATTAAATCGTTGTTTTCAACAAAGAATGATTCTTGACTTTTCCTATCTCTATTTATTTTTCATGATGTTACTCTTGACCTCCATCTTTAAAGGTAACTTGACTAGGAACTTTTTTTTTTTTTTTTTTTTGAGACAGTCTCACTCTTTCCTCTGGGCTAGAGTGCTGTGGTGTCAGCCTAGCTCACAGCAACCTCAAACTCCTGGGCTTAGGCGATCCTCCTGCCTCGGCCTCCTAAGTAGCTGGGACTACAGGTACGCGCCACCATGCCCAGCTAATATTTTCTATATATTTTTAGTTGGCCAATTCATTTCTTTCTATTTTTAGTAAAGATGGGGTCTCGCTCTTGCTTAGGCTGGTTTTGAACTCTGGACCTTGAGCGATCTACCTGCCTCAGCCTCCCAGGGTGCTGGGATTTACAGGTGTGAGCCACCGCGCCCAGCCAGACTAGGCACTTTTAAACAGAACTAGCTTTCCTCTGGTTGTTTGCCTAAGAAGTAAAAGCTTTCTTTTCTGCTTATTTAAATTGTACAATAATTAAATACATTTTAAGACCTGAGCAATATCAACTATTTCCAACAACTATCTTTGAACTTGATTGCTATGCAATTAAGATCACATTCATTAAAAAGAGCACACAGAGGCTGTTATATTAATCATTACATCTTTACTTAACCTTAACAGATTTCACTAGATAAAATCAGATTCACATTAGTGAAAAATCTCTACAAAATGTCTTTGAAAAGCAAAATAGAACTGCCTCTTATCAATGTGTATCCTCACGAAAGATGTGGGCGAAAAATAAAGCAGTTTTTTATTAGCACTGCATTCTTTTTTCACAGTTATTTTCATTTACAGTTTGAAAGAGGTAGATATTTCTGTTACACCTGAGAATTGAACTGTGATAATCAGGTATAATAAAACAGTTGTATACATAACCAAAAAATATTGGTCTCTAAAGTGAAATGCTCTGTCATTAAAGACCAAAGTTTTTTCTTTATCTTGGAATCCACTGCCATTAAACATATTAAAACTCCAGAAGAGTCCACAAAATGGTGCAACCAACACAATTTAAGTGATACCAACATTTAAACTTTTCCTCAGCTGGCTACAGCCCTGTTCTTAGGGTTGACAAACAGGACCATTCTCTACATGTTATATATTTGTTCAACTCTGCAGTTGTAGAGGGAAAACAGCCCTAGCCAACAGAAAGAGAGTTTACCGACACCTGTTCTAGAATATAGTTAGTTGATACTGGGCATATCGCAGACACATTTAGAAGAGAACTCTTTTCAAAGAGTCCTATTTGCTTTTTCTTGTTGTTTTTTCCACTTAACCAGAAGAACTCTGAAAGGAAACCAAATACTTTCCCAATAGAATCCAGCTCCTTTTAATATTTTCTATTTTTTTACAGAATATCTAAGATATATAGTGTGCCAAAAACAACAGACCTAGTACTGTCAATCCCATTGCTTTCAGCCCAAGACTTGTCTTCCACATGAAACAAATATCATGAGGAAGTATAGTGGCTTACACAACTGCCTTAACAAAACACTAAGAACTTACAGCAGGGTTCTGGTAAAATATGATTGTTCTTATTAACTTTAGGGTAAAGTATCTTCATTTCTCCTGAAGAAATGGGTCCAATGTTTCATTTAGTAGCTGAAAAGGACATTTATAAAAGTGGGTGGGGTCTCTTTTTGCTTTGCTCACTTTAGCAGAATAATTAAATAAATTTGTCAAATTCCATGTAAATTCCTTTTCCTACACTGGCCTCTTAATTATCATAGTCAGTAGTAGAAGGTTATAAGAAATCTCACATTCTAGACTTTTTCCTGTCCACTGGGAAATATTCTATTTTCTTCTCATTTAAGACCAGAACTGTGACAGGGACGTCTAAGTGAAATTGTTCAGCTACATTATATACTGCAATAACACAAATACTCTACTAATTGTGAGGGATTCAAGGTTTGTAGTCAATCAATTGTCAAGTAATATAATTATTATCAAAAAAAACCAATTTGACTCAAATACACTACTATACTTGTTTCTAATCCCACATTTGATGTTTAGTTGGCACTTAACAAAACTAACCATCTTTATATTTCCCTTTTTTTAATCATGGGCTAGAGAGTTTAAATTAATTATTTGTTTTCAACTCAGGACACCATTATCAAAACAAGACTCAATTTAGTTAAGATAATTATGCAAGGCACAGGGATAAGGAAATGAACACACAAATGTACACACTGAAAGGACAAGGCAATGAACACATGCATTCCAATGAAGATAAAAAAATCTGAGTTATTCGCAACACAGCTATGGAAATTTATAGATTAAAACAACACAAAACTTATAAATAGCCTTCTACAACATATGGTCCAGTAGTTCTAAGAAAATACAAACATGGTACAAAAGTACTGAGTTTTTCATCATAAAACCAATAGTTACTATTGACACAGAAAGGTGTACACAAAATATATCTCAAAACAGTGATAACACTTTTTTAGTCTACAGAATCAATACCTAGAAGAGATCCTGTGGAAAGGGTCTTTTCAGTGGCATTTTGTTTCATTCACTCCCTTGGGCTCAACCTCCAGGTATACTCCCAAGGCTCTTTTTGAGGAAGTGTTCTGGTCCTTGTGAGAATCCAGGGTAGTGCAGGGCCGCATTCCAGGTGTTGCTAAATTCCTATCAGTCACTTTGACAGAGACCTACTCTTTTAGGACTTCCACCTTCTCCTTGAGCTCATTCCTTTCTGTCTGGAGAGCCCTGCACAGCTTCTTTAACCGTTCCAGCTTTATTTGAAAGGCCCTGTGTTCTTTATCACGAACAGTTTTCTGTAAGAAAAAACAGATAACCTCATTAAATAGAAATCAGGTTACTATATCCAAAATTAGGTAAGTTGAGCCATAATGAAAACTACTCTTTATCACCTGTTAAAACTCACTACATAACAATTACTATTTTAAATATTTAAAATTATTCTAGTGCAATGCAATAAAAATTAAATTATTAGTCTTTTTTCAAAAAAGTAACAAAATGCACTTTTTGACTATAAGTATTAATTGACTTAGTTAACTATTAAGGGAATTCAGGATCTTAATCGCAAATGCCAGTAAAGCTTTTCCTATTGAAGCATAGACAATGTTGTAATTGTTCATAGAATTTAATTCATCAAGGGAATGCACATCTGCTTTCTGAAAAACATTTTGAAAGTGAAAACCCTATGAATTGTAATTTGATAATAAAACAAATCACACCAGCATGTCTATTTTCTCTCATCTAATAAGCTTTTCAATAAAGATCTAAAAATGTATTTAAAACACACAAAAGTATATCCAATTATATTATAGGCAGGTGCTACTTTCATCTGCTTGCAGTTTTTCAACCCAGATTTAAATAATTTGTTTTATCTGTTATATCGAACTTACTAAAGTCTAATAAGATGACTAAATATATTGTTAATTGTGGAATCTAACTGAACGAGTCATTATAAAGTGTAATACCTATTATTAAATAATTATTGCTATAAATATTATCATTTGCACAGTAGAAATAATTTAAGAAACTGACGAAAAATGCCAGCAATAAGAGTTTATTTGACACGTTATTTGTCATGTGAGCTGTATTTAACTCATGCTAGTTTTGAGTACAGGTCTCTTCACCTTGTGAGCCACTTGAACCACTTTTAAAGTTGCATATAACTTATGCATAAAAAACCATAAAAATAATTTTTTCATTTAATTAGAAAGGATTGATTTGTTTTCAAAATTTTTATTCTATTTTCGCAACAAAATACCACGGTGCCAAGAAAAATTATTTTTGCTAGTATGGCAGTCAATGTGTTGAGTTCTCATTTTCACATGGGTTTTTCTTCCCTTCTACCGTATTTTTGAGAAGAGATTAAACATGTCCCAATATTTTCACTTATGAAATAGTATAAACTATTCTAATCTAATATACACAAGTGAAAATTTTAGTGATTGCAAATAGAATATATCTCAGCAGTTTACAGCAAACTTGGTAAAAGTATTTCGTTGCCTTTTGGAAAAATAAGTCCAGATTGCGGCAAAGAACTGAGCTACTAGTTCATGCTCTTTCCAGGGAACTCTGAATAGAAAGCAACCTTTTCTGTAAAGCAGTGATTCTCAAGATTATTGTCCCTGAGCCAGGAACATTAGCATTACTTGGATACTTAGAAATGCAAATTATTGGCCACATCAGCATCTAATGAAGCAAAAAATATTGCGGGGAGTTGAGGAGTAGCATACTACACTTAACAAAACTGAGTTTGTGCAAGCTCAACTTTCCTCTAGAAGAAAGCAAAATTTAGATACTGTGTAACTTTACAATAAAAGCCTGAGGTAACTAGTTACAGAAGTGGTGTCCAACATTTTTGGCAGCAGACATCAGTTTCATGGAAGACAATTCCATAGTCTGGGGTTGGAGAGATGGTTTCAGGATGATTCGAGCACATTACATTTATTGTGTACTATATGCCTATTAATATCACATTGTAATATGTAATGAAATAACTATACAACCACCATAATGCAGAATCTAATGCCACCACTGATCTGACAGTACAGAGCTCAGGTGGTGATTGGAGCAACAGGAAGTGGCTGTAAATACAGATGAAACTTTTGCTCTCTCACTCACCTGCTGTTCACCTCCTGCTGTAAGGCCCATTCCTAACAGGCCATGGACTAGTCCTGGTCCACTGCCTGGGAGTTGGGAACCACAGAGTTAGGTGAAAGTTTAAATAACTCACTCATGACAACCTAACTGTTAGAAATTCAGCAAACCCACAGCACTTCCGGCCTGCCTTAATACTGAAATGAGTATTCATTATTTAGTTATATAAAACCTTCTCACCTCTTCAGCCATTTGCAGAAGTATTTTATTATTATTTTCCCATTTGGTACGCCATATTATCATTTCTTTTTCTAGTTTTTTAATTTTTCTTGTCCTCTGTGAAGCAACATAATCATAAATTTAAATTCCAAGTTTCATTCTCTGACCCAGCACAAAAATCACTTCATAATGTTATTTTCTTTCCCGATCACTGCATTTCTCTTAACTGGTTAACTGACATTTGTGCTGTTTTTGTAAGAGTAACTGTGACTATCTCTTGTTAGCAATGCTTATCTCAGAAGTTCCTAAGACAAAAGTAACAGCAACCAAGGCAGAAGTTTTATATTAAAAGAAAAACAAATTTGGTCTCTTCAATTCAGAGGAAGATAAACTTTCTAGTTAAGACTGGTGTGCAATTGATTCCAGCTCTGCGTACCAATAGTCAAGACCTCCTACTCCCAAGTTGCCTGAAAAAATGTCCATGGTTCATGAGTTTTCTGGAAAGACAGTACAATAAACTAATTCATCAGATCCTTAGAAGGATAGAGTTTCAGTGCCAAAGTAGATCAAGAATATGAAACCACATTAGTATAAGAACTAGAGGTAACGTAATAGGTAAGTGATCTGGAAAAAATATTAAAATTATTGAATCCTTAGAGTTACTTATCTTCTAGATTCAAAAGACTGTTTTAAATAGTTCCAAAAATAAGAGGAGGAAGAACCTAAGCTGTAAGAACCAAATTTTTATAAATTCACAATAGGATTTACCTATATCCTTCAATCAGCTCTGTTCCAAGTACAGGTAATGAGCCAGGTGATTTTAAAGAAAATAAGCATAAGACAGAACCAGTAACTTGTGCTTTGAATAATTACATACAAAACTGTACCTCAGGGCAAACTGGTACAAAGCTCTGAAAGATGTAAGTTATAATGTTGACATACAATGATCTCTGTAGGCACTAACATAAAGGAACATGTTTCAGTATAGCATTCTCTAGAATTACAGAAAATGTGGGAGTCTCTCTTGACCTCTTTTCTGCTGCAGTTGTGAGCTTGCACTGTAGTCCAGCTAACCTAACAGATCCCCTTCCCCTGAAGCCTCAGCTGAAAGAAATGGCAGGCAGAATTAATCTGCTGCTCAAGTAAGTCTCCAAATTCCTAGATCTAAAAATAAATAAAGGTAGTAATTTGAGCACTTAACACAGCCAAACACTGTTTGAAATACAATAGTTGTTTTTGTTAGTCTCATTTTTAATAAGAAGAAACATCAGGGCATAGAAAGGTTAAACAACTTGTCCATGGTCATACATTTTATGATGTAAGGGTTTTTAATTCAGAGAACTTGAAGAAAACTACTATGTAGTTCTAATAATAAACATGACTAACGTCTATTGAATCCTTACAAATTTCCCAGATTCTACTGTAGTATCCCCAACCAGCCACCATTTTTAAAAATCCCAACTTTAAGAGAGAAATGCCAAGCTAAATAGCTTGCCACAAGAAAGTCACATAGTACAAGTAATAATCTCAATTTCAGAATCCATGCTTCAAACCACAGTGTTATCTGCTTACTTTGGACATGAAATAGAAAATTCTATTCTTTAAAATTTATTTTTTTAGCCTACAATTAACTACAATGTCCCAGAACATTTTTCTACCCCTAATTTTAACAAATAGTTTTTAAATTTTTTATCACCTAAGGATGCACCCTGTAATATTGTGTAAAGTTAAAATTAGAAAGAGTAAAAATATTTCAGGTACTAGTTAGGTTCTCAGAAATAAATTTATTTTATTCCAACCAGACTACATTACTGCTTCCCTAGACCTGAATTTTTGCAAAATAATTTATGTAAGGCTTTGCGAAACAAACTGAGGTGTGATTAAATGAGGTAATTATTTTTAAAGAAAACCTACTAATAAACTGTTGTTAACAGAGGAATTTCCTTTAGTTATGATAAAAGTCTTAGACTATTAAACTCATTAGCAATCATGGATAATTTCAGGGCAAAAATGTCTGAGTAAACTGGTGGAAGATCAGAAAAAATAATAATGATACTATCAGATCAATATAAACTCAACCAAGTACCAATTATGTTTAAAATAACCTCCTATATAAATGTTTTTACATAATATTCTACTGAAATACGTAAATACCTTTTCCATTTCCTGCTTGAAAGTTGTGAACAGTTCATCGCTTTTTGCCATGGTAGTCTGGAATTCTTCAAACTTATCCATATAAAGACAAAGCTACAGAGAAAAATTATCAAATATTCTGAATTTCAGGTAAGCAATTTAAAATCCCAAAAACATTCAAATGAACATAATATGGGAGTCTACACAAGATGGCTGACTAAAGACATTGCTTACAGGACCATCCCAAAGGGAAAGGAAGGATTCAGATAAAGGAGAGGGCAGAAAGGACACAGCTCAGCTGTAAGGCAGAGGAAGAAGTACCAGAGCCTCCTGGGGATCTCAGAGAGGAAAATCACAAAGCAGAAAAGGAAGACGAAAAAGGAATGAAAAGATATCGGTGAGGATCTAACCCAGACAGGCTCGGAGCCTAGTGAATGGGTATAGGGAGATCCCTTTCTTCCTCCCATGCTCCTTCAGCGATCCCTAGGCTGCCAAGTTACTTGGAAGCTTTGCCATCCCAACAAGCCCAATCACTGTGGCAACCACAGAATTGTGAGGAGCCCTTGTGTGATCCAGAGCTTGGATATTTTGTGTGGGGTTCCCCTCCAAGGAGAGTGACCTGAGAGGCCAGAGAGCTAGCTTCCTTCAATTCAGACTCTTGCCCTCCCCTGTCCCTCCCCAACCCACTGCAACTGAGAGAGAAGTTTGAGCTCTGAATGTGGCAAGTGGCTTCCTCTCCCCAACTGGTGTGTCCCCCAGTTTGAGGTTTCCACAGACAGTGGGATCCAGGTCTCTCCTCTTGAGGGTCTGCAGTGAACCAGGGTGACCAATCTGGGAGCTCCCTGCCTGCCAGCATTTCCCAGAGAGGCATGCCAGCAGATCAGACTACTCATGCTAGACTCCATGTCCCCAGGACACAAGTGGGTTGCTAGGGCACAAAGGAGAGAGGTTTTAGAGTTGGACTCTGGAGGTCAGAGAGCCCACATTGGAAGAACTGATGGGAGAATACTGTGTGGGGTCTGAGATGCACAATCTGGGAGAGCACCCATCTACCATCTTCAGGAAAGCCAAGCCATTGGACCAGAGGGAGTCCTCTGGAGGAGAAGCTCCCAGCCCCCAGAGCCATAGCAACCAAATGCAGCATGTTCAGGGGCCCATTTCCAACTGAATACCAGAGGGCAAGGGTAACACAAGAGGCACAGAGCTCACTTCCAACAACCAGTTAGGGAACTGCAGCCCCTTCCACACAAGCAGCCTTCCTGGTCTAGGGATCCTGCCTGAACCCTCCTCCCAGTGGCTCCCCATAGCAGCTGAGAAATGACCTCTGAGCCCCACGGAAGCTTTCTGAAGCCTTTGAAAATTTGCACAACCTAACTACACCCAGCCTTACTCCTCCGCCCACCTCTGCTGTGGGGAAGAACAAGCAACCCCCTAGGAGCTACAAGGCCCCTGCCCACACTGGTAGGTGTCTGCAAGCAGCAAATGGAAAGCATTAAATAACCTACAAAAGAAAACCTATCAGGCTAATCACAGACCTCTTAGCAGAAACCTTATAAGCCAGAAGAAATTAGGGACCCAACTTCAGTCTCTTAAACAGAACTACTGCCAGCCTAGAATTCTGAATCCTACAAAACCAAGTTTCACAATTGATGGAGAAATTAAGTCTTTTCCAGACAAGAAATCACTGAGGTAATCTGCCAAGACCAGATGTGCCCTGTGCAAAATACTCAAAACAGCGTTATATACAAATCAATACAACAGACATCCACCAGGGTAAAAACATCTAATCCTCCCCCAAACTTTTAACTCTTATAAAATAGAACAATAGGTAAAACAAAGCAATAAGGAACTATGCAACAGGATGAACAGATCAACATTCCACATATAATGTGATCAATTAATGTTAACAGACTGAATGCTGCTCTCAAAAGACACAGATTGGCTGAATGGATGAAAAAACACAAAGTAACTGCTGTCTCCACAAAACCCATGTAAACCACAAGGACATTAACATGAAAGGACGGAAAAAAATATTTCACATAAATGGATCTCAAAAGAGAATAGGTGTAGTCATTTTCATATCAAATTGACTTTAATTCAACAAAGGTAAAAAAAGACAAAGAGGGTCATTAATGGTAAAGGTAGCTATTCAACAAGATGTACTTGTTCTAAATACATATGTGCCCAACAAAGGAGCTCCCAGATACATAAAGCAGATTTTACTAGAACTAAGCAAAGAAATAAATAGCACTATCGTAATTGTCAAGGACCTCAAAACCACACTGTCAGAGCTAGACAAATCATCAAGGAAAAAATAAACCATAGCCTTAAACTACACTCTGTATCAGCTGGACCTAACAGGCATTTACAGAATATTCCACAAAACTACAGAATACACCTTCTTCTCAGTAGCACATGGACATTCTCCAAGACTTATCATATCTTATGCCACAAAACACATCTTAACAAATAAAAAAAAAAAAAAAACAGAAATCATACCATGTACCTTCTCAGTCCACAGAAGAATAAAACTAGAAATCAATCACAATAAAAACACTTAAACCTACAAAAGGAATGAAAATGAAACTACCTGATGCTGAATGATTATTGGGTCAAAATGAAATTAAGATGGAAATCAAAGAGTCCTTTGAACTAAATGACAAAGGGGACACAAGCTATCAAAAATCTTTGGAACATAGCAAAAGCATTCTTCAGGGGAAAATTCCTAGTCTTATTCTGACATCAAAAAGAAAAATTACAAATTATTAATAACATTCTAATATTACACCTCAAGAAACTAGAAAAGGAAGAACAAACCAAATCTAAAGCCAGGAGAAAAAAAAGGAATAATGAAAGTCAGAGCAGATCTAAATAATTGGAAAACAACAAAAAATACAAAGGATCAACTAAACAAAAAATTTGTTCTTCAGAAAGATAAACACAATCAACAGACCTCTGGTTCAATCAACCATGAATAGATGAAAAAGGACTTAAATAAGCTCAATCAGAAATGAAAAAAGTGACATTACAACTGATACTGCAGAAATACAAAACATGATCTATGAATGCTACATAAACTTCCATACGCATAAATGACAACATACTTCCTGGCAACACACAATATCCCATGACTCACTCAGGAAGAAACAGACTCCTGAACAGAACCAATAACAATCAGTGAGATCAAAATAGTTACAAAACACCTACAAAAGGGGGGAAAAAAAGTCCTGGACAGATGGATACAGAGACAAATTCTACCAGATCTACAAAGAAGACCTGGTACCCATTACACAGATAATATTGAGAAGGAAGGAAGGAATACTCCCCAACCCATTCTGTGAAACCAGTATCACCTTGACACCAAAATCAAGAGAGGACAAAACACACAAAAAGGAGAACTACAGACCAATATCTCTACGAATATAGATTCAAAAATCCTCAATAAAATATTAGGTCGGTATAAATGTAATTGTGGTTTTAGCATTGTTGAAATTTGCTGTTTGATATTGGATTGCATTCTGAAATAAATGTGGTTATGTTATAAATCAATTAAATGCATATTTCTTGCTTTATTCTTTTGCTAATGACTTATTGCTTGCTGTTTATATTATATTTATTTTAGACAACAGAAATGATGTTAACAAAAGAAGCAAATTTTGAATGATTCAAAATGGGTCATAAAGCAGCAGAGACAACTGGCAACATCAACAACGCATTTGGCCCAGAACTGCTAATAAACGTACAGTGCAGTGGTGGTTCAAGAAGTTTTGCAAAGGAGATGAGCGCCTTGAAGATGAGGAACACAGTGACTGGACATCAGAAACTAACAACAAATTGAGAACCATCATTGAAGCTGATCCTCTTACAACTACATGAGAAGCTGCCGAAGAACATAACATACTATGTTATGGTCATTTGGCATTTGCAGCAAATTGGAAAGATGAAAAAGCTCGATAAGTGGGTGTCTCATGAGCAGACAGAAAATCAAAAAAAAACCACATCATTTTGAAGTGTTGTCTTCTCTTCTTGTACGCAATTGGATTGTGATGTGAAACGAAAAGTGGATTTTATAAGACAACTGGTGACAACCATCTCAGTAGTTGGACTAAGAGGAAGCTCCAAAGCACTTTCCTAAGCCCAACTTGCACCAAAAAAAGTCATGGTCACTGTTTGGTGGTCTGCCAAGTCTGCTCCACTACACCTTTCGGAATCCTGGCAAAACCATTACATCTGAAAAGTATGCTCAGCAAATTGATGAGATGTACCAACAACTGCAATGCTCACCAATGTGCCAAAAGCTGGCATTGGTCAACAGAAATGGCCCAGTTCTCCAAAACAACGGCCATCGCACATTGCACAAACAACAATTCAGAAGTTGAACAAATTGGGTTATCAGGTTTTGCCTCATTTATCATATTCATCTGAACTCTTGCCAACCAGCTACCACTTCGTCAAGCATCTTAACAACTTTTTGCAGGGAAAATGCTTCCACAGCCAGCAGGATGCAGAAAATACTTTCCAAGAGTTCTATCAAATCCCAAGCATGGATTTCTATGCTACAGGAATAAAGAAACTTGCCCTAATAACTGGAAAGAGACAAGGATGCCAAGTGTCAGCACTTCCAATCAACAAAGTGCTGAAAATCCTAGCCAGAGCAATTAGGCAAGAGAAAGAAATAAATGGTACCCAAATCAGGAAAGAAGAAGTTAAACTATTGCTCTTTGCTCATGATATGATCCTGTGTCTAAAAAACCCCAAAGATTCTGCCAAGAGTATCCTGAAATTGATAAATAAATCCAGCAAAGTTTCAGATTACAAAATCAATGTGCAAAAATCAGTACCATTTTTATATGCCAATAATAGTCAAACCAAGAGTCAAATTGAAGAGTCAATAGCATTCCCAATCGCTACAAAGAAAATAAAATATCTAGGAATATATTTGACCAAGGAGGTGAAAGATATCTACAAGGAGAACTATAAAACACTGAGGATAAAAATCTCGGAGGCTACAAACAAATGGAAAAAGAAGTCATGCTCATAAACCGGTAGAATCAACATTGTTAAAATGTCAATACTAAGCAAATTGATTTGCAAACTCAATGCAATCCCCATGAAATTACCAAAGTCATACTTTAGAGATGTAGAAAAAAATATTCTACATTTTGTTTGGAACCATAAAAGAGCCCGAATAGCCAAAGCAATCTTAAGCAAAAAAAAAAAAAAAAAAAAAAAAAATCAGGAGGCATAACATTATAAGACTTCAAACTATACTACAAGGCTATAGTAATCAAAACAGCGTAGTACTGAGACCTAGACCAATGGAAGAGAACAGAGAACTCAGACATAAAAACATCTACCTACAACCAACTAACTGATCTTCACAAGCAGACAACAATGTGCATTGGAAAGAAGAAGCCCTATTCAATAAATGGTGCTGGCAGAATTGGATAGCCACATGTGGAAGAATGAAAGAGGACACCTGCATGTCACCACTCACAGTAATTAATTCCAGATAAATAAAAAGTTGACTTCCCAGAAGTAGAGAATAGAATAGTAGTTACTAGAGTCTGGGGAGGGTAAGAAGGACGTGGGGATTGGGAGCAGTTTGTCAATGTATACAAAGTTCCAGTTAGATAGGAGGAAAGAGTCCTGCTGTTCTATTGCACAGTAGAGTTATTACTATAGTTACCGATAATGTATTGTATATTTCAAAATAGCTAGAAAAGAAATTTTAATGTCATCACCACAAAGAAATAGTAAATGTTTGAAGCGGATTTGTTAATTAATCTGATTTGGTCATTGCACAATATATGTATGTATCCAAACATCACATTGTACCCATAAATATCTACAATTATTATGTGTCAATTAAAAATAAAATTAAACTTACAGGAAAAAAAAGGCATGAAACCATAGAAATTCTAAAGGAAAATGTAGGAAAATTCTTCTAGATATTAGCACAGGGAAAGAATTTATGACTAAGACACTAATAGCAATCATGGCAACCACAAAAAATTAATAAGTAGGATTTGATTAAACTAAAAAGCTTCTGCACACCTAAGGAAACAATCAACAGGGCAAACAGACAGCCTATAGAATGTGAGAAAATCTACACATCTGATAAAGGGCTAATAACCAGAATTTACAATGGGCTCAAGCAAATCAGAAAGAAAAAACACTATAGTGTTTTTTCACTATGGTGTTTTTTCTTTCTGATTTGCTTGAGGCCGTTGTAAATTCTCGTTATTAGCCCTTTATCAGATGTGTAGATTTTCTTGGAGCACTATGTATGTACTCTATGGACTACTTTGACAGAGTAGATTTTTGAATGTAACAAGATAAGTCAACTTGAGTGGTAATATATTTTGGGAAATCAGCTCACTACAAATTGTGACTGTAAACATTGTACTGTAAA